>CAUYTI010112880.1:0-116456 GCA_963575145.1 Galago senegalensis | reverse complement strand
GTGGCATTACAGCTCACAGCAACCTCCAACTCCTGGGCTCAAGCGAGTCTCTTGCCTCCGCCTCCCAAGTAGCTGGGACCACAGGCACCTGCCACAACGCCCGGCTATTTTTTGGTTGCAGCCGTCATTGTTGTTTGGTGGGTCTGGGCTGGGGATTCAAACCCGCCACCTTAGGTGTACATGGCTGGCGCCTTAGCTGGTTGAGCTATAGGCGCCGAGCCTCCTTTAAAGTCTTGAACCCCTCTAAGTCATTTGTAAGGGTTAGAATCAACTTCTTCCAAACTCCTGTTAACCTGGATACTCTGACCTCCTCCCATGAATCACAGATATTCTTAACAGTATTTAGAATGGCAAATCTTCTCCAGAAGGTTCCCATTTTGCCCAGGTCCACCACAAGAATCACTACCTATGACAGCAGTAGCTTTAGAATCATATTTCTTAAACAATAAGACTCAAAAGTCAAAACTACTCTTGGATTCATGGGCTGTAGAGTGGATATTGTGTTGCTGGCATGAAAATAGCATTAATTTCCTTGTACAGCTCTCAGAGCTCATGGCTATCTAAGTGCACTGTCAGTAAGTATTAATATTTTGAAACGAATATCCCCCGCCCCCACCAGTAGTAGGTCTCAACTATGGGCTTAAAATATTAAGCAAACTATTTGCTATAAACAGATGTGCTGTCATCCAGCCTTTGTTGTTCCATGTATAGAGCTCAGGAAGAAAAGATTTCCCATAATTCTTAGGGGCCTAGGATTTCTGGAATGATAAATGAACACTGGCTTCAACTTAACGTCACCGGCTGATTAGTCTCAAACAAGACAGCCAGACCATCCTTTGCCTCTGTGAAGCCAGGCACCGACTTTTCCTGTCTAGCTATGAAAGCTCTGGATGGTATATTTTTCCAGTAGAAGGCTGTTGTATCTTCATCAAAAATCTGTTGTTCCGTGCTGCCACCTTCATCAGTGATGTTAGCTACATCTTTAGATCTTCTGAAAATCTGCTGCAGCTTCTACATTAGTCTGTGCAGCCTCACCTGCACTTTCATGTCACGGGGATGTCTTCTTCCCTTAAACTTCATGAACCAACCTCTGCCCTCTGCCTAGCTTTGGACTTTTCTTCTGCAGCTTCTTTGCCTCTCTCAGCCTTCAAAAAACTGAAGAGAGGTAGGGTCTTGCTGTGGATCAGGCTTTCTTTTAAAGGACTATTTGATTCAGTAGCTGGTTTGATTTTCTATTCACCCACCTTAACCTTTTCTGTATTGGTAATACGGGTGTTCACTTTCTTAGTATTCATTATGTTCACTGGAGCAGCACTGTCACTTCCTTTAAGTTTTCCTTTAAGTACTGGAGTGATGGTCAGGGATCTCCACCTAGCCAACAGTCCAGCCCAGGGCTGAGCAAACTGGGAGAGGGACACAGCCTGGGTCTGGTACAAATTGCATAATTTTCTCTAGGCACAATTAATATGTCAGATACTTTCTGAACTGTTTTGGCCTCTAAACTTATAGGTTGCTAAAACCTCAAAAAACTACAGAGGGTTGTCACATATAGCTGCTCTGCTTCTTTATGGGGGCCAACTCCTCACTGTACATAAAAATCAAAACACTCAAGTTGAAAATTCATTGATGGCCAGGTCAAAGAACTTTCCCTTTGCATCTACAATTTGGCCGACTGGAGTCATAAGTCTAGTGTCTGGCATCCTCCGTGGTTGACGTGCCTTCCTTACTAAGCTTAATCATCTTTAGCTTTTGATTTAAAGTGAGAGATCTGAGAACTTGCCTTTCACAATGAGTGGTCATTGTAGGGCTATTAACTGACATAATTTCAATATTGCTGTGTCCCAGGGAATAGAAAAGGCTGAGGAGAGGGAGAGAGACAGAGGACCGGCCTGTCCGTAGAGCGATCAGAACACACACATGTATCATTAAGTTCACTGCCTTGTAATGCAGCACCCCTAAACAACTGCAATAGTAACATCAAAGATCACTGGTCAGAGATCTTCATAACAGACAATAATGAAAAAGTTTGAATAGTGTGGGAATTACCAAAGTATGACACAGAGACATGGACCTGAGCACCTGCTGTTAGAAAAATGGCACGGAAAGACTTGGTCCCTGTCACACGCCTGCAGTTTGTAAAAAACACAGTATTATAATAAAGCAAGGCATGCACACATGTATGTATTTTATTAAGTCTTCCTGCAGGCACATGTGTGCACACAGAGCAGTATCCTCTGCCATGTCCATTTACAGATGACAACTGGTACTAACCAACCCGAGTCTTCGATGATAGGGCAACCTGAAGCCCAAGTCTTCTCATAACTATGGAGAGAATCCAAGTGGACACTTTACAGTCATTAAAAATAGCCCAGGTATTTTCCATCATGCACTTTCTACTTCTATGACTTAACGAAAGCTGGTTTTCTCTTGGAGCTGCTTCTTTTGAAACTTTTAAGAGGATTTGGGAGCATTTTCTTTCCTACTGCTCTGGATTTGCACGGTTAGGTGGTCAAGTTTGCAAACCCCTTGCTTCCCACACCTCGCCTAAAAGCTCCACATCAGACTCCACACCAGTGGTTCTTGGACCTTACCGGCGAGGCCTATGCGTCTGTGAAGAACCTGTTAAAAATACAGTTTCTCAGGCTTCATCTGCAGAGTGTGGATTCCACAGGTCTGGGGTGGAGCCCTCAAAGCACTGACTTAGCACATATCCTAGATACTCCGTGGCCACTAGAGCTGGACTCAAAAAACTAGTCACATCATGTGATCTTATCAACTCCTTTATCCTTACCAAGGAATAGCAACTAAACCCAGGCATTTCCCCAACATCCTGGACAATTTTAATAAGAGATTCTCTACTTCTCTTTACCATGTCTCCTGAGACCTCCCTCCGTGACTTTCACAATGGAACTGAGGAGCTGTCCGGCACCCTCACCTTATACATGCTGGAAAGCCTGATCGCCAACACCTCGTGTCCAGCCCACCTAACCACTGGTGCCTTCGAATGTTTGCTGTGTGCCCACTGCTGTGTACCAGACACACACTTGGCTCTGAGATGTAAAGATGAAGACGACCTGCGTAATCCCTGTCCTCACGGGACTTAAAAGTCTCCTGAGACAAACCAGCGCACGACGCACACCATTCACCTTGGCTATGCTTCGGCTCCTGGAGTTTGAAATTCTCCTGCAAACAGCTGGACAGTCCCCTTTGACTCAATTTGTCCTTTCACTACCTCATTCATCTCTTTTCTCCTGGGGTATCTGCCTGTACTTTAACTTTTCACTTTTTGAAACATTTATTGTGACATTCAGTTCCTTGTTTTCTCTCTGTTCTGCCAGCTCCCTTGGGTGCTGGGACCCTTGGACAGCCCTTTAAATGTCACTAATGCCGAATTCCTCTAATTCTGCTCCTAACCCCACTGGATTCCTTCCCCTCCCCTGGCATGCTGGACACTCAGGAAATGCCAACTCACCTCATTACAAATTAATGACACTTGAACCCAGCTGGGCTCTGAGCTTATGTCTCCTCCACACCCCCAACAAATGAATTTCTTGTGTCTTTCCCTTCCTACGTCTTGTTTCCTAAACGTCTTCCTTTTAGGTTTTTCCTCTCTACATCAATTCCAGAGTGGCTGTTTTCAGCGTTTTCCATTTTCTTCCATTCGCAATGCCACCCAGGGGCATCTTCTACTCTTTGCACTGGACCTTGCCTGGCTTCCCAGAGCCCATCTGCCTGGAGTTCTTGAAAAGCCTCCTGCCAACTTCACTCGACCTCTGCAACTCCGAGAAAGGAGGATCGCCCAGCCTTGTTCATTCCTTACTGCCTCCACCACCACTACAGTCTTTCCATCATCACAGCATTTTGTTTTTGCATTTTCTCCCTTTCTTTGGCATACCAGACTCAAATTTCTCCTTCCTGTGTTAACAAAAGAAAACCTTTTATATGTTCCTGTCTGCCCCACAGCTCAATCTCCACTATAATTATACAGTGATATGCAGGACCAGGCTAATGGATCTTTCTCTCCCTTCTCCTCACTTAGCAAGGTACCATGAAACCCCCAGATTCACCTCATTAAAAAAATGGCTGCCTGATATTTCACTGTATGGATGTAGGTACACTTACCTAAGCATTTGCTCACTGACACACATTTAAACTATTTTTGTTATCAATGATAGAATAAATCTCTTAGATAAATCTGGCATACCCATGCTATGATTTCTGTACCATATATTCTTGGACATGAGAATGCCAGATCAAGGTGTACATTCAATAGATTCTGACAAATAAGTCTCCAAAAAGGGTTTATCAACTTAAGCTCCTAGTGACAACATCCACATAAGTGTTGATTTCTCAACAGCAGTGGACATTAAAATAGTCAAACACTACCATTTCATTATTGCTTTTTAAAAATTTGTAAGCGTTTTCATCTACTTATTACTCATTTTATATTTTGTCCTGAGAGAACAAAGTATGCCTACTTTTTCACTGTACTGTGTTCCCTTATAGAAACTCATCTTACGTTAAGGGTGACCTGTTTTCTGGTAGGCTTTGTTTGTATTTCCTCTGAGTACAGTACCTGTATTTTTCCTTTCTCTGTGGTGTCTTGAACTGCAAGAAGTTGTTAATATTTATGTATCCAAATACCTACTTTTTCTTTTCAGTTTCCTATATTACATAGAAAGGATTCTCTATCTCAACTTATAAGAATATTTGTCTATACACTTCTGTCAGGTGACCAGCCAGGGGACAGTAATAAACTGTCAATGCACGGAAGTGGTCAACAGAAGGAAGCAGGCCTAGTGTAGACACACACATGTGGTGCTTGTCCATCTATGAAAATTAGGTTAACTCAAGAAGCTGGTCAATGTGGGGAACTGGTCAGTTATGGGGGGTCCACTGTATTTGCATTTTGAATTTTTACACTTACATATGTATGTTTTGCATGTTACGTTTGCGTTTTCTTTTTTAAATTAGAACATTTATTTTTAATTTTTATAGACTTAGGGTATATATGCATATATCGTGTAGTGGTGAAGTCTGGGCTTTTAATGTACTCAATACTGAACAGGTAAGTTTCATTCCTTACCCTTCTTCATATTTACATTTTATTTTACATACGGCCTCGGATCTAACTACTCTTCCCCAAATGGCCAACTCCCACACACTCTTTAATAAAGCATCTCTTCTTATTCTTTCCCTCCCTGGTCAGAAATGCCATTCTTGAATTGGCTTCTTTCCAGGCCTCATCCTTCTCAATCCCAACTGCTTCTTTGGCTTTCTGGATGATTTCTCTGGTTTTTCCCTTTTTTTTTTTTTTTTAATTTCTCTAATTCTTTTTCAGCCTCCTAATTGACCCATTACTAGCTCCTCTTCCTCCTGTTTTGCAAATTTCTATACTTGGTCTTTGCTTTTCTCTTTGCTAATTCCCTCTCTGCTGTCTCAAAGACCTCCCATTAGCTACTCTATGTGAAGGACCCCGTGTCCACGTTTCCAGGCCTACAGCCAGACCTGTGCTTCCCGAAGGTCACCTCTGAAGGGCTGGTTAGGAAGCCCCTCAGGTGGCTTCGGCTGCAGGGGTGTGTGACCTCAGGTGGCGGATGGCCTGTCTGTAGAGCAAGTCGGCATGCTTCATACACCTGGCACACGTCCCTCCTTGGGACTCTGACGTGGGCTCATAGCAGCACTCTCTTATCAGCCACCCATGTGTGGAGGACCCCTACACCCAGGCACCCATTCGGTCATTTTGGTTTTTACAATCAGGCCCTTTCTCCCCTATTTGTGCTGCCAAAACCTGCTTAGAGTTGTCTGCTCAGCTCGCCTCATGCCAACTTGTCTCCCTGACTCCTCTCACTTGCTGAAGCAGAGATGTGGTAGGCATATTAGAACCTTAAACTATTACTAGTAACATGTAAAAATTATCATATCCTGTGTACACACATGTAATATAAGAGCACTTGGTGCTCCACGAGCAGACAGTCGCCAAAGCTTAAAGCCGTGTGTTGTTTTTCCATCATCCAATAGTTTATTGCTACCTCAGTACTCAGGGTTCAAGTCAAAAAGCAAAAACCACTCCTTTTTCCCTTTTTTGTAGCAATGGGAGAGCTGGCAAGATAAGCCCATTCTTTCTGAGTGTCCAGTGTGGATACAACCCCGTGATGGGACGCCAAAGCTTTCACGGGATCCTTACTGGACAGGAGAACAAGGTGCTCACAGGGTATCTAATGGGTACCACTTGAGTGACAGAAATGTCTGTGTGTCATCCAGAGCTACCAGCTCGTAGCAGAGTCTGATAGGGCCCTGTCTTTCTTCTTCCTGTCGGTATCAGGGCAAATGGGTTGTGCAAAAGATCCGGTTCACCAAGGACCTGTGATGAGCACTCCCTTTCACCTTAACAGATGACAAGCTCCATCAGAAAATCCATAATGGACAGGTGGTTCCTGGAAGCACTCAGAAGGTCTCATACAAAGATTTTATCAGGGACACATTAAATAAAACAAAAAACATTCCCAAGTGATTCAAAGTCAAAGTTGGTGGGCCAAAGTTAAACACTAGATTGAGACAGCTTCTTTCCTTAATTCACTTTCGCCTCTTTTAATGCCTGTATTCTTTCAGCATCTTGGGTGGCTAGAGGGGAAGAAGGTAACCTTGGCCCCTGACGTTGTGAAGCAGCAGGTGGCCAGGAAGGCCGGCAACTGAGAAAGGCCCAAGAATTTTGGCACTGCCCCCACTTAAAGGGCATAAGTTGCGTGGGACACAACTACAAGAGGGATTCTACCTAACAAATTAAAAAATTGGAACCTGTTTGTACCCTCACAATAACCTGAAGAAAAAAAAAAGGAATTTTGGCACTGAACAGGACACCCAGCCCCCAAGGGACCACACCTGCTTTGTCAAACGCCCCCACGGCATCTAGTTGAGAGTGCCTTTCACGATTAACCAGTTCACCCGGGTCCTGGACCACCAAACAAGCTACTCAACTGCTCAAGCTGGCCATACACGCAGACCAAAGAAAGAGAAGTAGGAACTTCTGGCCAAGAAGATGTCCCCACTCAGAGACCACCTGTCCTTACAGCAGGGGTTAATGCTGCCACCACCCTGGTGGACAGGAAGGCTCAGCTGGTGGTGACTCCATGTGATGTGGATGCCATCCAGCTGGCTGGGTTCCTGCCCTGTGTTAGAAGATGGGGCCCCTCCGGCATTATCAAGAGCGAGGCCAGGCCGGGGAGTCTAGTCTACAGGAAGACCTGCACCATAATCACCTTCACACAGGTTAGCTCAGGAGACAAGGCTCTCCGGCTAAGCTGGCAGAAGCTGTTACCACCATTATAACTGCAAATATAACAAGATCCACTGTCACTGGGGAGGAAGTGTCCTGGGTCAAAACCTCAGACTTGCATTGCTAACCTGGAAAAAACAAGAGGTCAAAGAACTTGCCACTGAACTTGGGTTTTCTCTACTCACAAACAATAATTCTCCTTAAAAAAACAAACAAAAAACCCCCCAACAAAATTAAAAAAAAAAAAAAAACAACAAAACTTAAATTCTTCATTTTGGAGACTCCCAATAGTGCGACAACATTAGGGCACATCTAAGACCAAGAACATTAAGTGCAAGAAGGCTGTAAGTGAGGCACCACACCCTTGGAGAAGGCAAGGCAGTGAGGTCCCAGGTTGTCACTATAGGACACCTTAGCCACCGAAGAGTCCTCTCTTACCTGACAAATAACAAAATAAAAGCCAAGAAGGTAGGATATCTGAGAAAGTAACACTGCCAGCTTAGGGCAAATGGCCACCAAGGTCTCCCAACTCTCCAGTCCAGGGTTTTTCTACTATATCACAAAATAATTCACTTCAAACCATTACTTCTTTGTATGCAGTGAGGCAAAATGCTGTGAATGTTACAGTCTCTGGCATGGATTTAACACATTCATTTTTTCCCCCCCCGAGACAATGACCACCTGTCTGTAGGAAATCTAGGGGACAAATATCATGCTTCCAGAGATGGTATGCTTTGTTTGTTTTTCTGTTTTTGTCAGGCTCTTCAAAACGAAGACTCATCAAGCATTTCAAAAAGCCATGTTCCAGATAGAGGAGTGGCTGTTACTATTACTATTTTAGCAAAATGAGTCAGCTTAGAAAGGCAACCCTTCTCCACACACTCTTCAGGGTTACCATCTTGAAGACAGATTATTAAAACAGTAAAAATCCCCGTATGTTTTGCCATGCCAGTCTACTGAAAAATTAGGTATCAGTAAGTAGTATTTGTAAAAGGCTTAACAGATACAATTAACTTCACCAAGGAGATAAAAAATGCTTGAAAGAATCAAGCTTGAAAACAATTCCAACTTTCTTAGTAATCAATTAAAATGAAATCGGTTTCAAATTCTGCTCATTTAAAACTGTATTGTAATGAATGATTGTTTAACAGATAAGAGCTCACAGATCCTTGAGCCGAATCCTTTAAATTAAAAAACTACTGAAGAAACGGTTTATATTTATGTCAAGTACATAGTCCAAAATTTTAGAACCGACCCATTCCTATTGTCAGGTGTGACCATCCAGAGGCATCACCAGATATAAGCAGTTTAACTCCGGAAGCATGTTTTGGCACAAGTCATGGAATACGCATCTAGCTGCCTTAACATGTAAAGGTGGTTTCAAACAAAATAAAAACATCTGCCTTTAGAAAAAGAGGAAACAAGTAAACATAACTGATTAAGGGAACATTACTGCTCCTTCCAGTGAATGACATGAGCTGTGGAAGGATCCAGTGAAATGATTACTCTCCATGAGACGAATGCAGTTAGTAATGGAAACACTTTCATTAAGACACTCATATATGATATGTGCAACCATTTAAGTTCCCCCCAAACAATCTTTTGATGTAGCTCAGATTTGGGGCTGAGGCAAACACCAGGCTTCCCATTACCGCCAGTAACAGCGCCGTTGCTCATATAGGACAGACGAAGGTGAACTGCCAGGGGCGGGCACTGCAGGGAGAGGTCTGGGACACCCGCAGCAACTCCTGCCTAATTTTAGAGCCTCACAGGTTTAAGAGCATGTTCATAAAAGGGTGTTGAGCTCCTCCTCCTTTTTTATCAGTTGACAGGGGCCACTTGTGTGGTCTGTGCTGAGAGTGGCAAATAAATCTGACAAGCAGCAGAACTGCTCTGAGATTCCACAATCAGTGCAAGGAAGGAAGAAGACATTCCATTACTCACCATGCCAGGCAGACGGGCACCTCTGCATCTCTGTTAACTTGTAAAACAAGCAAATGAAGAATTTCCTAGGATTTAGAGGGAGTCACTGCACATCTCTGTACTGTGCTCAGGTTAAATATACTAGCCTGGAATTAGAAGGTTGTAGTGCTATTTTCCAGGCATTTGACTTTGGAAGTGGGGAAGAGTTTTAAGAGTCACCTTTGGGCAGAAATACGAATGCAGAGTGTATTCCAGATGGTGTTCATTTTTCCAAGGATGGTTGGACAATTTTGCAACAGTGGAGATTTAAAAGCTCCCATGGGGCACGTCAGTAACAGCAAAGTCAGTCTATTTAAAAATCTGTTTTAATTGTTTGTACGTTTCCTGAGCATCAACAATGTGCTAAGTGCTATACTGATAGTCTTTGCTGAAATTCATCAGCTCTCTAAAGCTCAGTCATCTGTTCTTTGGAATGATCCTCTTTGTCCTAGTCTCAAGCTGGGTAAAAGTTCTGAACTCCAGCAAAGAACAGCGGCAGTGGAGACAAAAGTGTCTCGTGCCACAGTGCTCTGGCGAGCTCACCTGGAGTTCAGAGGGACTCAGGAGCCTGGAGGTGGAAAGACGAGCAGGGCTGTGATGAACACATTTTACTTAATTATAGAACATAAAAGCCACCTCGGTTTGTGGACAGTGAAAACACATACACAGACATTTTCATTAAAGTGGGATCATGATCAGGCCCTCTATGTGCCAGGCCTGGTGAAAGCAGCTGCTGTTTTGGTTCACGCAGAAATCACACTACAATAAAGATATTTGTCCCAGAATGTTCATTGCAGCCCAAATCATAATTTCTAGGTCATGGAGGAAGCCCAAGTGCCCCCTGAGCCATGAATGGATCAATAAATTGTGGTATATATGAACACCATGGAATACTATGCAGCCATTAAGAAAGATGGAGACTTTACCTCCTTCATGTTTACATGGATGGAGCTGGAAAATATTCTTCTTAGCAAAGTATCCCAATAATGGAATAAAAAGTATCCAATTTACTCAACCATATTGTGAAACTAATTTATAGCTTTCATAGGAAAGCTATAACTCAATTGTAGCCCAACAATATGGGGAAAGGGGAGAGGGAGCGGCGGGGAGGGGGGAGAATGGGTGGAGGGAGGACGATTGGTGGGATCACATCTATGGTTCATCCTATGGGGGTACATATGAGTGTTTCTAAATGTAGAATATAAATGTCTTAACACAATAACTAAGAAAATGACATGAAGGCTATGTTAACCAGTTGGATGAAAGTATTTCAAACTGTATATAGAAACAACACACTGTACCCCATGATAGTATTAATGTACACTGCTCTGATTTAATAAAAAAAAAAAAAAGAAATTGCCCTGTAGTAAGGTTCACTACAATGGGGTTTATTTATTTATCTTTAAATCATAGGGAAAACTTTACTTGCTGGTCATTGTTGGAATCTTGAAATTCCCCACTGATGACACTGATACAAAATGTTATTAATCCATGCTAGCCCACCAAAAATGAATTTAACAACATTGGTAAAAATGAATAATTTCTGAATCTCTATGAAACGCCTGAACCTAAATGAATCTGCACTAACACTTGAAGTTCCTTCTCACTCTTCCTACAATCTGACTTCCAGTTTCACCATCTGAAGTTAAAGTCTAAAGTATCCTCGAGGCTGAACAGCATGTGACAACCATGTGGATGGTCCAACAGGACTGCAGCCTTTACTTGGTAGTGACAGAAAGGCTGCAATTTAGTACTTAATTAAACCTGCAGTTAATGGTGACCCTCGTATCCAGGCAAAGTGTAATAATTAAGGAGAGTCATTAAATCTGAAAGGAAAACTAGAGGCCGCCAGGAAAAAGAGGCCGCAGGAGCCCAGCCTCTGCAGGCTGGAATGCGCCCCTGTATTTCAGGAAGGGCAGGCAAGCCAAACTACAAATTGCTTTCCTTACTGATTTGACTAAATCGTAGTTTTTCCTCCAAAAATCTTGTCAAGGGTTGCATTTCGCCACACTTACTACAGAATTTATAATCAGGTTTTTTAAAAAAGAAACATTATATATAATATAGTCAGAACCACTGATTGCTTTTTCTTCCTCTTTTTTTTCTGTGAATAGGTAGGCATTTGACTCTCTTATATTTCTTTTTTTATACTGGATTCAGGTACTTTGAAAATCATTTCATTATATTTATTACCATCATTCATTTCAGCCATTTCAGATTTTCATTTCTTTAAAAACACTGGTGTATGTAGGACTTGGCGTGGGCCCTGGCTAGCCATTTTCCAGGGAGTGTCAGGACGGCCTGAAACCTGTGGTTTCTTTCTCTTAGTTAAAAGCAATAGAGGAAAATTATAAATAATTTCTTTTTTAGCTAATTTCTTCCTGAGTAATTTTTCTCTTTTTAAATCGCCTCTCCATCTGTAATCCGCAGAAGGGTCTGTCTCTAATTATCCAGTGTCACTACTGGATATGACAGCTGTTTAAACGAAGTATGCCACTTATTTAAAAGTTCTTTGCTTTTCCAGGTAGTATAAAACAACAGTGTAAGTGTCTCTCACCAGAAAGATAGCTGTTTATTGTTTCAGCAACTGCCTTGGCAACATCACCAGACTGGAACTCTACAAAGGTCTACTATCTGCTCCTTCCAGGCCTCTTATTTCTGGACAGTCTAGACCTTGTAACGATGCCAAAGGGAGAGAAATACACTCAGGTCTGGGTCTCATAAAGAGCGTTAGGCAGGTGGCCCACTTAGATTACTCAAGGCTGAAGTTTTTCTTGTTTTTGTCGTTGGGTTATGTGCTGCCCAATCCATGCCACCTGCTTTTGAAACCTGACAGTCTTCCTGTGGGTTCAGTTCAGTGGATAAGCCTGGGAGGGTCTCCAGAGACTGCCAAGATGAGGAACCCCAGGCAGCACCCCCGGGAACCCACGTGGGATTTGCGCTGCACGTGGATCGCACGTGGGCGTGTTCTGCTCCTGCATGGAAATGATGAATCCACCCCTGGGGGCCAGGAGCTCTGGACTATTTGTATTCAATACATATGTGTTGAATGAATGAGAATTGCACATCAAACACTATTTTTTGATCCCCTGATACTTTTATGAGCCCACCTCAGTTCCTGAGCTCAGTGACATCCTGGCTACTTGTCTCACACCACCGTAACGCTCCTGCCTGTCTGCACAGTGGCCTTCCAAGGACTCCTGCTTTCGATCTTTCAGTGCCTGTTACCAGATTATTCCCCTGAAGTCTTCCCTTTAGTCCAAGTTGAGAACATACAACAACCCCTCCTCTCTCTACAAAGTGAAGTCCACGCTTTAGACCAGCAACTAAAGCTCTCCACTCTCTGCCTACGACTTTCAGAAATCCGTCCCAACTGCTCTCTCTCGTTCTGCTGTTTCATACCTCCAGAGGCACTGTGGAGGTCTGAAATGACAGTACCAATATCATAAGCCTTTACAGACTAAATCACAATTGGAAAAGAGTTCCACTGGCTCTTGGGAGTTCACCTGTCTCCTCACCCTTCAGTGCTAGTGCCCTGAAGTTACATCTCAGGCAAGTTTGCTGTTTGCTTGAATGTTTCTAGTAATGAGAAAGAAACTTAAAACAGCACTAATAGTCACTCATTTCATTTTGGAGGCTCTCTGTTAGAAAGTTTTTCCTTACCTGAAAACATTGAAATGCCCCCAAACACAGAAAACAAAAGTTAGCCAAGGATCTGGAGGGGAATCTAGTGACAGCAAATTCCTATGCAAGGTAATTACCAGCTAACGTTTCTACACATTTAACAAATGTTACAATGTCTGCGGGATGGTTTCTACATTGTTCACAATAGAGCTTTCCTTGGTTTTTACTGTGGCCAAAATTCACGTTATTTACTTTATTTAAAATGCTTATAGCTCTTACATGTACTAAGCATGATCCTAAGGGTTTTGGAAATAGTCTTTCTCCTTTTAATCTCCATATCAGATCTATGTGGTTGGTCTTCTATATCCACAAGTTCCATAGCCACAGATTCAACTGACTGCAGATTGAAAACACAGTAGAACCTCCACAAGTTGACCACCTAAAGGGGCTGTAAGAAAATGGCCAACATAAAGAACTAGGCCTCATGTACTGATACGTACATGTGGTATGTATCTGGTCTATGAAAATTAGGCCAACTTCAGAAGGTGGTCAACTATGAAGGTTCTTACTGTATATATTGAAAAAAAAACTCAACAAAACACATAATCTTTAAAAAATAATACACTATAATATTATAATGCATATATTACATTGTATACATTATATATTTACACAGCGTTTACAATGCATTAAGTAACATAAGTAATCTGGAAATGACTTAATGTGTGTGGGAAGATGTGCACAGGTTACATGCAAATTCTATGTCATTTTCTATCAGGGACTTGGGCATTCTTGGATTTTGGTATCTGAAGGGGGTCCTGGGACCAACCCCCTGTGGATAAGGGACACCTGCACTGTGAATACCCCCACTTTTCAGCTGGGGTTATTCTGACCCAGAGACGTTTAGTAACTAGCTTGAATCATACAACTCGTAAATGATGGAGCCAGCATTTGAACCCAGGCCTTCTGCCTCCAGATACCATGCTCTTGGCCAATCCCCCTAGGCCCTCCTCTTTGAACCCTCCATGGCACTGTGCTGTGCCCTAGTGTCTCCCTTCTTGGACAACTGGATCTATCATACATAATTTTAAGTTACTGGGCATCCATTTGCCTCTGTATGTAGCATGGTACCCAGAGGACAGGAGGTACTTAGAAAACCCAGCCTAGATAAGTGCATAAGTTAATGCTCAAACTGGATCCTGTATTTCAATTAAAGAATGTATGAAAAAATATTTTAAGAGGTATTTCATTAAAATGAAATCTATATACATAGAGCAGCCTAGAGTATGGCCTCAAAAACACACATAAGTTGAAAAGTAATAAAATGAAAATGTATTCTGGTTGTAGTACTTAAGAGATTATCTCAGCTTTTTAAGGTCACAAATTTCTAACTTACTAGCAATGAGAAATATTTAACGTCTGACATTTTCTTTAGGTACAGCTCTTCATCTATTAATTTAGCAATGCCAGGGCAAGGAGCTTTATGGCTCCTAAACTGTTTAGTTATGGCAATTTTCTGCAGGAGATTGCACCTGCAAAATAAAAACCCAACAAGGACACTTGAAATCCATTTCCAATCCTCATTAACTCAGCAGAGCCCTTATTTATTTTACTGCCTTAGAAAAACAAAATTAATAACCGAAATCCTGAAAAGACAAACTGTGATCAGAAAGTTCATTAATGGAATGGAAGAGAACTGCTTACTTTAAAGGTCTGTGGCTAGTGGCTATTCACTCCTGCGAGGATGACTGTCACAGAGAAACAGACGTTGGTGTGGGGGGCAGACAGGCACTTGTGCAGTCAAGTTGGCCAGGGATACATGGGGGTTAAACAGGACTGTGTAAAACTAAGGGTTGGCCCTGACCTGGGGACAACGTCCACAAAGGTCCCAGAAGTAGGAAGGTGGCCTAACAGGCCAACTACCATTTTATGTTTGTATATCCAAGGGAACCTGAGGTCCAGCCAACACGGTCACAAGCTATTATACAAAAAAATAATCTTTATTGCAGAAAAATGAATGACCAGAATATTGCAAAGGTGAATTTGAAAATAAATAAATTTGTAAACAAACGTGCATAAATCAGAGTACAGCCATTTGTGCAAGTTCCGTTGGACACATCTAATGCTATGTGTGTTCGACTCCAATCCAGTCTCTCAGAAAGGGCATGTGGAAATCACCAAAATAAATCCTCAGGTGAGTAAGAGGCAAACGGAAATCGATCAGAGACGATTTCAAGTTACTACAGAAATGTCACTAAGAAACCCGTTGAGCACAGGGCATTTCACCCCATGCCCCACTGGGAAATAGGGGGGGCCAGTGTGGATGTGAGCTGGCGAACAAATGCAGCCTGCAAAGGGGGGCAATGGGAAGGGACTGAGGAGGAGGTGACAGGCAGTTTGCCAGGGGGCAGGAAAAAAGGGAGGAAAAACGATGACTCGAATGGCCTCCCCAGAAGAGCAGTCCCAACAGTGCTCTGAAGGAGGGGCTAGGCGCCGGCATCGGTGCAAGCTTCCCAAGGGGGAAACTTTGAAGGTGACACTGTGTGATATTTAGCAAGGAGGTATGGAGCACCTCTAGGATGAATTTGGGAATTTAACAGTCCAACCCCATAAATGGCACTCAGGATTGTGGACAGGGAATATTTGATGATTATGAAGCACTGGGATATGTGCAGAAAAGCTGGCAATAAAGCCAATGCACTGAGTAGAGAAACTTCCAATTAGCCCATCTGGAGTGGTATTTGTTCCTACTGCCTAATAATTAGCACAAAGCCCTGGCCTGTAAGGAAGGGGCCCTCTCAACCCAATATAAGCAGCTGGATTCCCTGGCCCCCTCAGTCCACTGTTACATAATGTTCACTGGTTCTTCTCATGGTCAAACGGTCATGGCCAATCCCAGCCCTACCCAGTCTGTATCCCCTGTGACTTTTCTGCAATACTGTGCCATCTTCCTTGAAACTCTCTCCCCAGCTTCTGTTACACAAGCTGTCCCGACTCTTCTTCCTGGTCCCTCACACGTCGGTGTTCCTTAAGACTTTGGTCTTTTTCACCCCCTATACACACCATTTCCAGCTGTGTCCATGGGTTAAGTGACTGACACCACTGCCACTTTTCACAAGTATCCCAGCTCTTGACCCTGACTCTGATAGACAGATGGCCCCACGTGTATCCCACAGGAGCCCTTTAAAGTCTCTGGACCTGTCCCCCTCCCAGGGGCAGTCTTTGACATCCTTCCTCCCCTAGGCTCCCACAGGGACTGTGACTAACGTAAATGTTGTTTCCCCTCCCATCACAGTTCCTTCTGTGGGATTTGCTGTGCAATCTAGTCTTTAGGAATCATTTTTGGTCATTGTTTATGACCAAAGAAGAAATAACAGTGCCCGCCAGTGCCTGTTCCACAGACAGCTGGAACCGTCCGCTTCCATCCCCGTTTCCTCCAGTAAACACTACCTGCCTTATGCTCCCAGCACTGCAACGCTGCCAGGACACAGTCCTTAATAAATGTCTGTGAAGTAATTATTTTTATTTGCCAGTCACTCCTAAATACTCAGTTGATTTCTTACATGAAAATTGCAGTTTAAAAAAAACTAGAATTAGTCGGTATAACTGCTATTGTCTTTAGCCTCCTCCGGCTTCCGGATGGGGCACAATGACTTCTGGGGCCTCACTTTGGCTGTAGCATTGAGACATTACGAGAAACCCACGTGATGAAGATGGCGTGGGTCGCGTATACAAATCAATAAAAATGTTGAGTGAGCAGTGAAGAAGGAAAGGAAAACTGTATGAAGCAAGAGGCTGCTTTGAAAACACGATGTGAGAAAAGCGAAACGACACTTCAGAGCCCTAAGAAAATGAATACAAGGTAATGACCACAAATTTTCATAGAGCAGGGTCAGAACCCCCTCAGCAGAATGTACGTGTCAGTAGAATGGCTTCATCGCCCCACTTGTCTACGCGGTTCCCAAACGTCTGTGAGCAGGTGACAACCAGCCTCTTGTTGGAGGGCTGCTGTGCGATCTGTGTGCGGGAGGAAACCGAAGAAAAACTCACTCTGACGCTATAAAGGGAGGACACTATTATTTCTTCTTTGGTCATAAACGACGACCAAAAATGATTCCTAAAGACTCGATTGCACAGAAAATCCACAGAAGGAAAAATGCAAGTGAGCATTCGTTTTATGACAGTATTTGTCCAGTCTGAGTGGACAGGACCCATTACCCTAGGAGTGGAGAGGCCGATGGTCCAACAGAGAAATGTTACACGGAGCAAATGTTCCGTCTTTATAGGTTTCTGGCAACAACCAGATTACTTCAGAGTCCATCATCATCAGGCCGCCTTCGTCAAGTATTTATATGTATCTACTCTGCTTCCTGGGCTCTGAGGACAGAGCGGCGGGCAAAACCGCATTCTGAAGGGGAGACGGATGAACACAGTAACAGATGCTGCTGATGAGAGCAATGGAGAGAACAGGGGAGCTGGACATGGGGCAGGGCTGTGCACTGCACAGCGGGGAGAGGGAAGGAGTCTCTGATCCACGCAAAGTAAGTGTAGGAGTGGGCCCGGAACAGGGGGGCACTCCAGGGAGACGGGAGGTATAAACAAGGTAAGGAGGCCAGTACGAATGCAGCTGAGGGCCAAGTGGCAGAAGATGAAGTCAGGGACAAGGCAGGGGTCATCCGTTGGGGTCTTGTGGGCATTACTCAAGGTTGGTCAAACGTAATCACAGGGACATGCTATTTACTAAGAAGCTGCATTACCCTATGGAACAACAGGAAGAGTCACTTTCTTCCTAGCCTTGGTCTCAGAACCGGTTGCCCTGCCTGTTGACACTGACCCCAGCTGGGACGTCAAAGGTGAGACAAATCATTCACCTAAACTGACGCTACCACCAACTCTCAATACTGTGGGGTCTTTACGGGAGATAGTCATTCACCATCGTCAGCCCTGGGGAAGAGGCTGGCTGGACCACACTCAGGCCTGTATTTGTGCCAGTCTAGCAGGGAGACCTATCTCCTTGCTAACATCTCAATAGCCTGCTGCACTGGCCCTGCAGCGCAGGGCAAACCCAGTGGCTGTCTGTGGAGGACAGTGGCCCAAGAAGGAGCCACAGCGCTCCAGGAAGAGCTCTCTTCTGATGGCCCCGAGGAAGGGAGGGGGGAGGCTAGAGCAGGTGAATGCAAAAATCAAGAAGAGCGAGGGCAGGGCCCACCAGACTGTGACACAGGCCACCATGCCTCAGGGCTGGCCCCAGACCCCTGTGGCTCTTGCCCTCCTCTCAGAACCTTGGCCTGTGAAGAAGTATGGGCCAGTCCAAGGCTCCTCCATCCAGATGGGTCCCTGAGGAGAAGGCAGCCTGAGACCATTGACAGGAAGCTGACCTGTGAGAGGAGGCCACACAGATGAGCCCGGAGTTAACATCAGCTCCACTTGCACTCATCGGCAGTCCTCTGTGTCCCTCATCAAGTGAAGTAGGAAAACAGATGTTATTTCATAAAAAACCCGCGTGCTCAGGACACAACGTCTCCCACTACTTTGAGTCTGCCGGAGAAAATAATAAGGCCCTTGAGGGGAAAAAACATGATGATTCACTAGCTTTCCTAGAGCTCTATTTTGAAGGAAAATGCTCAGAAACAATGAAAACTCTAAATAATAGGATGAATTTCTCTTGATAATTTTAGGTGCTGCCGTAAAAAGATGCGGGAGGGGACAGAAGTGACCCCCAAACCCTCCCCAGGCCTCGCCTGCTTTCTCCTGTCTCCTCCGCCCACCCTTGAGTCGGTCTGTACTCATGACACCAGGCTGGCTGGCGACGGGGTCTGGGGCTGGGAGGTGTGGCTTCTGCACATAAGGATGGAGGGCTGCCGTGGGACACTACAGTATACACTCGCCCTCCGTGGACACCTGAGTGGAGACTCCTCAAGTGGGTCCCAGAATGAGGGGACGTGGAGGAGAGTCCAGGCTGACATCCTACAGACCGATGCAGGAATGAGGTATGAACTTTTCTGGCTCTGAGTTCTTCAGATTTTGGAGTCGTGTGCTGACTATAATGACCTTGCCATCCTGGCGGGTATAGAAAGAAAAAAACAAGCCAGGTAGGAATCCAACTGTAAGAAGCAGAAAATTATAATGCTTGAGGGTCTTCCCACTCCTGAAATGAAATTTAACACAAAACACAAATACACTAAGATCTCTACAAGGGGCTATAACAAACTGGTCAACATATACAGGTGGTCAACACAAGGACCTAGGCCTACTGTACTGATATGTACATGTGGTGTATGTCTGCTCTATAAAAATTGGGCCAACTTAAGGAGCTGGTCAACTATGCAAGTTCTACTGTATTTAAAAATTTTGAAACTACTTCCTTAGTAGTAGATTTTTAGTTGAAACTCAAATATTTTCTGGAAGAAAAAATAGGTAAGCAAATAGAGAATTCAGGGCCGAAGAGGCTTCCTAGAAGGAAAGCCAGGCACTGGCAGGTGGATTCCCGGCTCTGAAGGCTGGGGCACTGTCCCATACTGCTCTCTTTCTTTCTCCTGGAGGAATGGAGGGAGTGCCCCTCCTGTGAAGCCCAGTCCTCCCGCAGGGGCCTGATCCCTCACCACCTCAAGGATGAGGCTCCCGTCCTGCCTCCCCACCTATAGGAACTAACCTGTCCATGCACCAAAATAGCTGTTTTCTCTCATCCCAACACGACACTGACCATGCACCCCTTGTCCAACTGTTGTTTCTATCTATATGGGGTCTGTTTTCTGCTCTTGTCATACCCTCTCCCTGATCCTGAACTTGATTGCCACAAAAGCTATGGAGAGCCCTGTTTATCCAGTAAGTTTTACGAAATTAAAATTTGACTTCATTTTGACTGTCAGGTTTTCTTGGCATAGCTGTGTATGTTATTCTACAGGGAGGGAACACTAGACTTGAAACATAATCTGAGGAAGGAAACAGTGGGTCGAGCGGGGAGAAGACAGGAACCACAGTTGTTAAGACTCAGAGATGCTCAACCTACCAGGCATAACTATTTGATTAAAATATTTTAAATTATTTTTAATGTAAGCTTTTCATATTACAGCAGTAATATGAGACTGCTGCAACAAAACGCAATAAAAATGAGAGCGGCTCCTCCCCAGCCCTCAATCACGCTGCCCCGTAACAATGCCAGTGTCACGGGTACGCAGGGGAACACCCTCTTCAGCCACCAGTCTGCCTCCCTCCACCCCAAAAGTCTTCTGGTCCAGATCACCAACAAAGGCACCACGTCCACCCCCAGAGCTCTTCCTTCCTCATCTGACCAACCAGCGGCACTGAGGGCATCTCTGCTCCCTCTCCACGACTTTCCGGCCCTTCCTCCACTGCCTGGCCCGCCTGGACTGCGGTGTGCTGGTTTTCCTCTCACCTCTCTGGCCGCTTCCTTCTCAGGCTCCTGTGCTGGCTCCTCCTCCTCCAACTGAGCCCTAGACGTGCGGCTCCTCAGGGCTCACTCTGAGCCTTCTCCACTCTTCACGTGCTCCTCACGTGATCTGTCCTTGTCCCTGGATTTAAGCAACACATTTATGCTGAAGACTCCCACACTGACCACCTTCACTCAGAGCTCTCCTTTGAGCACGACACTATGTATCTAACGCTATACCTGACATTGCCACTTGGATGACAATGTCACCTGTACTGAAAACTTAACATGCTGAAAACGTTTGCTCCCAAACCCAGCCTACCCAACCCATTGCCAACTCGTCAATAAACTGTACAGGGAGCTCCTCGGTGTCATCTCAGAGTCATCCTCAGAGCGGGCCTTTCCCTCCCCCTTCCAGCCTGCAAGCCCTCAGTGAGTGCTGGGCATGACGCACTCCACATGCCCCCTTCCCACGTCCACACAGCCCACTCCAGTCCGACCACCTTACCTCTTACCTGGTCTACTCTGTAGATGTCCCCCCCTCCCCCTACCTCTGCTTCCTCATCAGCCCCTCTAATCTGTTCTCCATAAAACAGGAAACGAACCGTTTTCCAGTATAAAAGCAGCAATGGCTCCCACCACACTTGGAATAAATTTGAAATCTCTACCATGGCCATGAGGCTCTGCCTTCCCCTACACCTGTCGGCCATTTCCCCCGTCTTCTCTCAGGCTGTCTCTGAGGCCAAGCATTTTGTTCTCAGGGCCTTTGCACTAACATTCTGGGCTGCCCAGCCCCAACTCCACGTGGTTGGTTCCCACTTAAATGAAAGTGCAGGAGAGCTTTCTGTGACCACAGCAGGCCTCTCGGCCATTCTTGGCTGTAGTCCTCATTTATTTCATTCATGGCTCTTTTCCCAACTTGCAAAGTTGACATTTATTTCTGTTTGCTTATTTTTGCCTGTATTCCTCACGAGGGTGAAGGTCACTGCTACAATCCCAGTGCTTAGCACAAAGCTTCGCATATGGTGAAATCTTTTTTTTTTTATTATTGCAGTTTTTTTGGCTGGGGCAGGGTTTGAACCCACCACCTCTGGCATATGGGGCCAGCGCCCTACTCCTCTGAACCATAGGCGCCGCCCTGTGGTAAATTCTTAATAAAATATACTGGTAGGTAAATGAAAGTGGTTCTTCCCCATCCCACCCCCCTTCCTCAGTGCTGATGGAGAATCCCTGATGCAAGGCAAAGAGGAGACCCACTGGCAGCCGCACGTGGACGCGAATGAGTTGCAAAGTCCAGACAGGTGAGCAGAGGCAGCTCCACAGAACACGCCTCGGTCCCTTGAGGATTCTGAGCTATGGTGCCAGAGTCAGCACTGTCAACACTATTAGATCCACAGACTCTCAAACAAGATGCCGTCCATAATTCAGATTTGTTAATACTTTCCCCCAGTCTCTTCCAAATGCTTAAATTGGCTATGTGTGTACTAAACTCTGGAGTTGAACTAGACATATCTCATGTAGAACACAGAAAATGCAAGGCTGCAGATGCAAGCAACAGGCAACATATAAGTAACGATAGTCTTTACCAGAGGCCTATGGGACTTTCTATTTGAAATCCAATTTCAGAAGTGCCCACCATCTGAACAGGGATCTGAGAGCATATTCTGCTGGAAACAGGTTTGTTTGCATAGAATGCTTATGACTACAGACACTCGTGTACAAAGGTACACAGCTGGCGGCTGGGAAGGCACCAGTGTCATCTGTCATAGAACGGACTAGTAGGTGATCTCAAACACACAACAAAAATGGACCAAATAGACGTAGTCCGAGTAGATAACTTACATTTCTTCCTTTTGAGACATTAACCAAAGTCAATGATGAGACTTTCTCTAGTGTCTTAATAAAGATACAATAATCTACATCAATTTCTCCATGAAGACCTGGAACTAACCACCTCGGGGTACTTAACTGTTTAGTTGTGACAACCTGACCGAAGAAGCTAGCACAGCTTCCCAGGGCAATTTACCTCCGATTTACCTCTGGAGAGCTGAGCTCTGCACAGAGCGTGGTCCCAGGGCCTGGCACACGCCCACGCTGCGTTCTCAAGGCGAATGCCCCCTTTCCCTGCCTTTTGCTTTGGACTGAGTTCCCAAGGGCAGGAACTACAAAAGAAATTTTTACAGAGGAGTCAGGATTTCCTTGAGTACTGAAAAATGTGTGGAATTTCACAAATAGGGTAAAGAAAAATGAGCAGGACCAGGAAGGAGCACGGAGGAAGGAGAGATGGAGAGAGGGGAGTCTGAGCACTACGGTCCTTAGGTTTGGCTGGGAGTGAGCCTGGAGTATTCGGGGTGGGGACTCTAGGGCAGCCAGGGGTGGAGGAGGGTACGGACAGTTGTACAGATGTGTCCTTGGGTGGTAACCAAACAGTGCCTTCCACGTCACAGCATTTGACCATTGTTCTTATAACAAGGGCAACACTTCCGATCCACATCTTACCCTTAGCACAGAATGAGAATACAGAATCATCAAGTCTACCTCTCTAATCTCAGGCCAGGGTACACTTAATCCAAATCAAAAGGTCACACTTGTAGAGATGGAAAATTTTTCCTCCCTTCCTCACGGACCAATGACAGTTATACCAGGAATGGTTTTTCCTCTAGGGAGACCTTGGAATATCCCCAGTACCAGGTCTATTTTTACTCACCCCATCATCCACCATCAATGTTACTCTAGCAAAGTGCAGGGGAAGGGAGAGGAGGGGAGGAGTGAGATGGGGAGGGGAGGAGAGCTGAGTAAAGGGGGGAGGAGAGGAGAGCAAAAGGGAGATAAGGGGAGGGGAAGGGAGGAGAACAGAGAGAACACATCATGCCCAGTACGTGGGCAGCCAACACCCAGGTACCTAGTGATTCTTCTCTCCTCTGCCCTAAAAGACAGAGCAGAGTAGGAAGCCAAAGACAGCTGCGGAGCCGGCAACCTACAACGTCACCACTGAGGTTTAGGGATGGTACTATCACAGGAAAGCAGGAAAAGATTGTTCCCCCACCCCACCCCCTGATGAGCCTTCCTGAGGCAGAGAAAATCTAGACAACTGTCAGATTCCAGTTTCTAGACGTCGTCCTAATCCTATTAACTGTCTGCCTTCACCCACTAAGAAAGCAGAAACACATGGACAGAGGAACTGTCGTACCCTTGCAGGAAACAGCAGGAGACGAGGTCACTTGCTCTGGGAATAGAAGCTGGGATCCAGAGTCACAGTAAGAGGTAGAGAGGTCTTGGGCTGCAGTTTCCGAAACAAACCTGAGAATATCGTTCTGAATTTCAGTTCACAAACTGACTGGTGTCAGTGTTGGCATTAACGCCAACCCCTGAATAACATTTTGGGAGAAATCCACCAGAGACGAGATGACAAAAACACTTAAATTTCACTTCATTTCTGAATATACTGCAAATGGGATTTGGAGCTGCCACAGGGTAGCCAACATTTAAGACCTAAAGCTCCTCAGATAAAAACACGGACACTTCTAATTCTGGCTCTCTTGCTATTTCCACCACGTCTGCAGGGCTTGCTCTACTGAAGTCTGGAACCCCTCAAAATCATCTGGGAAAGTGAGAATCCATTTCCGGCAAACTCTTGCTAATGTTGGTATTTGGCGCCCCATGAATCATGAACGTTCTTTGTAGCATCTAGAATGAGGAGGGAAAGGTCTCCTGAAGGTGTCCAATTTACCTGGCCCAGAACCATCAGAGGAATCACTGCCTATGGCTGCACTAGCTTTATAAAATGTATTTCTGAAATACTAAGATTTGTAAGTCAAAATTACTCTTTGATCCATGGGCTACAAAATGTATATTATGTTACTGGCATGGAAACATTAGTCCATCACAGCTCTGGGTGACCAGGCGCATTTTCAATAACCTGTAACCTCTCAACAAAATCTCTTCAGAGAAGGTCTCCACAGTGGGCTTACTCAGTAAGCCACACCATCAACAGATGCACTGTCACCCAGGCTTTGCTGTTCCATGGACAAGGCGCAGGCAGAGTAGATTTGTCACAATTCTTAAGGGTCTTGGGATTTTTGCAATGGAACATGAGCACTGGCTTCACCTTCAAGTCACCAGCTTGTACGGCCCCTAATGAGAGTCAGCCTGTCCTCTGAAGCTTTAAGGCCATGGACTGGCTTCCCTTCTTTAGCTATGAAATTCCTAGATGGAATATTTTTAAAATATCAGGTTTCATCCACATTGAAAATCTGCCGCTAGTGTAGCCACCTTTCTCAGTGATCTGAGCTCGATCTTCTGGATAACTTGCTACAGCTTCTTCATCAGCACCTGCTGCTTTAAACTCACGAACCAGCATCCACCAGCTTCCCGCTTTTCTTCTGTAGCTTCCTCACTCACATCTCTCAGCCTTCCTGGGAGTAAAGACTGAGGACCTGGTGTGGATCAGGCTTTGGTCGAAGGGAATGTTGTGGCTGGTCTGATCTTCTATCCAGACCATTCAAGCTTCCTTCGTATCGGCAATAAAGGTGTTTCAGTTTCTTATTTATGTGGCCGCTGGAGTATCACTTTTAATTTCCTTTAAGAATGTTTCCATGACAGACACAGTGGCTCACGCCTGTAATCCCAGCACTTGGGAGGCTGAGGCCGGTGGATTGCCTGAGCTCACGAATTTGAGACCAGCCTAAACAAGAGCAAGACTCCTGTCTCCAAAAAATAGCTGGGTATTGTGGCAGGCGCCTGTAGTCTTAGCTACTTGGGAGGCTGAGGCAAGAGAACTGCTTAAGCACAAGAGTTTGAAGTTGCTATGGAGCTGTGACGCCACGACACTCTACCAAGGGGGACTAAGTGAGACTCTGCCTCAAAACAACAACAACAACAACAAAAGTTTCCTTTGCATTCACAACATGGCTAACTCTCTGCATGAGAAACCTTCCTTTTGCCTCATTTCAGTTTTCAACACAACTTCTTTTTTTTTTTTTTTTTTTTTGAGACAGAGCCTCAAGCTGTCCTCCTGGGTAGATTGCCGAGACATCACAGCTCACAGCAACCTCCAACTCCTGGGCTCAAGCAAGTCTCCTGCCTCTGCCTCCCAAGTAGCTGGGACTACAGGCATCCGCCACAACACCTGGCCATTTTTTGGTTGCAGCCATCATTGTTGTTTGGCGGGTCTGGGCTGGGGATTTGAACCTGCCACCTTAGGTGTATGTGGCTGGCGCCTTAGCCTCTTGAGCCACAGGCGCCCAGCCTCAACACAACTTCAATAAGCTTAATCACTTCTAGTTTTTGATTTAAAGAGACAGATGTAGGCAGCTTCCTTTCACTTGCACACTTAGAGGCGTTGCAGGGTTATTAATTAGCCTAATTGTAATATTATTGGATATCAGGAAATAGGGAGGCCCAAGGAGAGGGAGAGAGACAGAGGAACAGCCAGTCGGTGGGGCTGTCAGAACACAAACAACATTTATCAATTAAGTTCACTATCTTACATGGGTACCGTTCATGGTACCCCCAAGCAATTACAACAGTAATCACTGATCAGAGAGATCTCCAGGATAGAGTCATAAGGAAAATGTCTGAAATACTGTGAGAATTACCCAAATCTCACACAGAGACATTAAGTCAGCACATACTGTTGGATAGATGGCATGGATGGACCTGTTGGACGCGGTTGGATTTGTAGAAGACGGAATATCTGCAAAGTACCATAGAATGAAGCAACAATAGAACAATAAAATGAAGTATGTCTGTGTATTACAGAAGCAAATGGAAAAGGCAGTGAGACCTCCATTAATATAATACGTGATGAGGGGATTGGAAGTGAACATTAAAATACATCATAAAGTATTTATCATTCAAAATTATTTATAAAATAAGTCACTGAATAAATCATATTTATAAATAATAAAAATACAAATTTGTGTCTCTTGTCTTCCCTGCTACCTAAAGAGTCTGTGTATTATTGAATAGGTTCCATAAAGGTCTACAAAGTACCCGTCAGATATTATATAGCACAGAGAGGTACTCTTTAGAGGTAAGAGAGCTTAGAGATTCAGAGGCCATTTGGTCTAATTTGTTTATTTTACAAGTGAAAAAACCCGACCCAGAGCTGTAAGACAGCAAATAACCTGTCTTGATAACAAAACATGCAGGATCAGCATCAATCTTGAGTTCTGAGTTCTAGCGTTGGATCTGACAATCATTAACAGTGTAACCTTCATTAGAACGCGTGTATTGGTTGAATTTTAGTTTCCTCCTCTGAAAATAAGTGTGCTCTCAATTAGATGAACTCTAATGCACAAGTAACTAGAAGGCACAGAACTTTGTCCTGACGCCAAAGCATATTAGCAGAACACGCCACGTGTGATTAGGTAAAGGAGGCAGTTATGAAATTAGGGACCCTATGTCCTCTCTGCAGGCTAGCTGACTTGGGCCATGCTTCTATTCCAAACAGCAGCCCCACCGTGATGGTCTATTTCAACATCCTTCACGGGGACAGTGCAGGAAGACGGTTGGAATTGGCTGTCCCAGGCAAGAAGCAGACTTTAGTGTAACAGAATCAAACACTGGAGAGCCGTGTGGACGCTAGCTTACCGGCTTCCGTACTGGGCCAGAGTAACCCCTCAGAGTTCACCTTACGGCTCAAATATTCCCACACGCTCCTGCATCACACTTCATGTTCGGAAGCAATCTTAAATTTCTTTCTTCGTGGAAGAAGTGCCTCCATAACAGGTGCTCTGTCTTTGTAGTATATAATTTCTGCTGTAATGATTATATCTGGAAATTCAATTTTTTTCGGAGTCTTCATTTTTTCAACTCTGATCCTGAGATTTAGGTACCTGGCTAGCAGGTGGCATCAATGTTCCTAGGTCTCATGATCTATAAAAACTTTTGGTGAAAAGTTTTCTGCCTGTTTTGGCAGAATGTCAACTGTCCCCCAATATCCATTTCCTCTGTTTCCTTGATAATAAGGCCCAAATTTACAGTGAGGCACATTCTGAGTGTGTGTATGTGGGGAATAAAAATACAGCCCAAGCATTCTTACAACAAGGTGTGAGTATGTTCTAACCGGTGAGACGTAAGCAGATATAATGCATGCCACTGTCTGGAAAAGTAGGCTGGCAGGCAGCACTCTTACCCATTACTTCCCTAAAGCCACCTTCCTGCTGGCCAGAAAGTAGACATCACAAGGCTGGAACCCCAGTAGCCTAGAGCCATGGAGAGATTCTAGAAACAAAGCCACATGTCCCAAAGCAGCAAGAGAAGGAACTGGATACCTTACTCTGTGGGCTGCGCTGGCCACAGACTGACACCCCTGCGCTTGCTTTATGTGAGAGGGGAATGAACTATCACTTTTAAGTCACAGTTATTTTTATTTTATTTTTCCTGTTGCTCACAGATGAACGTACACTGAACAACATATCTTGAGATTCATTTTAAAAAACACAAATAATTATTAAAATGGCAAAAGTATCATTATCAAACATGTTATGCCAGTGATTCAGTTTTAACACGACGTAACTGTTTTTAAAGGACAGTGAAATAATACCATTCTTTCTTCAAGATTGTTTGCTAGTAAGCAGTTGCAGCAAATTGTTAGCTGTGGGTAACCCGAAATCTGTCCACCTCAATATTATTAAAGCTCAGCGACACCAACTTCTATGGGTCTCAAAAGCCATGACTCTTAGAATAATTTAAAAAGAATTTAAACCTACTGAAGTGGCTTTATTACATATAATAGTAAGCCCAGAAATATCTGTAAATTCCTAAAATATTAAACATGTTATATATACTACGAGTGAACAAATTACAGTGAGTATGGTTGTCACTTATGATAAAAATTTATGGGGCGTCGCCTGTGGCTCAAAGTAGTAGGGCGCTGGCCCCAAGGGCCGGAGGTGGCAGGTTCAAATCTGCAAAAAAGAAAATTTATGAACGGCCTAATCTGTGACAGTTATAGCCTCTAACACAAGTTACTGAAGAGCGGTAAACCTAGATGGCCGGCCCAGAACTAAATCTAAGCCATTCACGTGTAATCCACACCCATCAGACTTACTAACATCTCTAACCTCTGGGGGAAAGCAAGCTTGCAAAGCAAGATTCCTGTGACCTGGGGCCATGTCCCACACCCCCCAAGGTGAGCCAACTAAAGCGTTTCTTTCCCTGGCCACTGTTCCCCCTCTCTGAGTCACAGGCTTGGTTCGGCCTCTTTCCTGGATGCTGTTTCAGTGCAGTCCACATTCATAGTTTAAACAGGACCATTTCCTCACAGCAAACTTTAGAGAACTTCAGAGGAAGACAGCCCAAGTCATCCTTGGATAGTCATCTACCTTGCTACAGGGAGGCCCTTCATTATGGGGACTTTACAAAGCTTCCTGACAAGTAGTTGCTAAAGTCTCAAAGCTGCCCTGTAATGTTTACAAATTCTTGCTTACATGATCTTGCTGCAAAGTCATGCCTGTTTTCAGACATAGGTGAGAATTTACATACAGTGGTGTGGAGACTGCAGCAACTACAGAGTTGGGCCACATGACTTATTTCTCTATTGTAAGATAGCAAGAAAAAAGACTCTTGTTGTCTAGCGCACTCAATCTAGAATGTCTGTATGATTGGAGAATTCTAAACTAGGGCAGGAATCTGTTTGTGTAAGAACACTCGCATGCCTCTGAGAAGCATAATCTCAAAAATTACAGGAATGCTTGCTGAGGCAATCAATGGTCAAGAATGACTGATTCCATTCCAAGTAGTCTCCTAATCATATGTCAGCTCAGTGACCCTCAAAAACTTGTTTTTAAAAAATCCTTCCTCCATTTACTCTTCACTAATATGTTCTGAAGATTTCTGACCTTTACCTACTTGCAAGAACACGGCACCGTGGAAAACATTATCAGCAGTTCAACAGTCAGCTCACCGAAGACGTGCGTGAGTCAACCCTCAAAAAGTCATGTGCCAGGTGCTCGGTGCAGAAATTAATGAGTATTAAGACACTAATTAATATTTCCAGAACATGTTCTTTGAATAGCAAAGCCTATATGCTAGCAATCACAAATTAGTTCTTGCCAAGCTTAGAAAAATCTAAATTAAAGAAAAAATAATCCCACTCCCTCCATCCCAAAGCAAGCTGGTAAATTAGAGAACATCTAATTTTAACATTTCTGTTAAGATACACAGTAATCCTCAGAAAAGTAAAATTCCTACCAAGAAAAGAGGAATAAGGATTAAAAATCTATGTTATGTACTTATAAAATCTTTACTGTTTTGCTTCTTCCCTTAAAGTAGAAGTACTTGGATTCTCCTGATTTATCTTTCATAAAATGTAGAAACTGGGTGGCACCTGTGGCTCAGTGAGTAGGGTGCTGGCCCCATATACTGAGGGTGGCGGGTTCAAACCCGGCCCCAGCCAAACTGCAACAAAAAAAGTCGGGTGTTTGGCAGGCACCTATAGTCCCAGCTACTCGGGAGGCTGAGGCAAGAGAATTGCTTAAGCCCAGGAGTTGGAGGTTGCTGTGAGCTGTGTGACGCCATGGCACTTTACTGAGGGTGACAAAGTGAGACTCTGTCTCTTAAAAAAAAAGAAAAAGTAGAAACTGTTGTTACTGGAGTTTATCTGCACAATACTCAGTCAACTGTTCTTTTTCAGGTCTATGAATTTTGAAATAAGAAAAGCCAACCTCTCAGCTGGCTAAACAAAAGAAAGACATTTACAAACCAGAAAGTGTGTTCTCGCTCCACTGATTGCTCTGCCAGGTCACGTTCAGCCCTGCGCACATTCCACCCACAGACGGCAAGTACCCCAGGCAGCCCTATCCCAGTCCTGTGGGTCTGATTCTTATCTTGAATCTACTGTGAAATTATGGAATTACATTGTAACAAAAAGGCAGAGGTGAAATCTTTTAGGACTCTCTGGGGAACTGGGAATTATAAAAACACCCACCTCTCAGAACCCTGCCAAACTTCTAGTCCTGTAAACCCTCTTCCTTTACTCCGGCCAGGATGGCCTTGAACTTCACATCACTGACCGAAGCCTGCACCGTTCCCTTGGCCACTGCAATATCATCCTTTGCATGTTTGATCTTTCAGATCTACATATTTCAAAGTTCCAGTCCACTTTTCTTTGCACCAAAGTAGTACATGTCACTGCACACCATAGTTATAAATATATACTGATAGTCCAAATTTAATTACCATTTCCCTATTACTTTCTTTAAAATGAAACATTATTGATTATAAATGTAGACATATTCTCTTCAAGTAAATTCACTCATTACCAAATCTGTTTTACAAACGTAATTTCTAATGCTCGGCTTTTCGATTTCTTTTTAAAAGACAAAGACTTGGAGGTTCTGATCAATATTTTGTGGTTATCCCACTCCCATAAAAAGCAGGAAGAAGAAAAGATTAACCAATTTTAGAAAACTAAATTCTCTTTTTCTTTTTTTTGAGACAGTTTCACTATGTCACCTTTGGTAGACTGCTGTGGCGTCACAGCTCACAGCAACCTCAAACTCTTTAGGCTTAAGCCATTCTCTTGCCTCAGTCTCCCGAGTAGCTGGGACTCCAGGCACTTGCCACAATGCCAGCTATTTTTTTGTTGAGTTGTCATTGTTGTTTAGCTGGCCCAGGCTGGGTTTGAACCTGCCAGACTCAGTGTACGTGGTCAGTATCCTAATCACTGAGCTACAGGCACCAAGCCTAAAACTAAATTCTTATCTCTGCCCCAGATTAGGAAACTGATAGTTTTACCAGGATCTGATTTTCAACATTATTACAGTAGAGCCTCTGTAATTGGACCCCTTATTAACAAACGGGTCAACACATGGAGGCAACCAACATAATGCACATGTGGTGCACGTCTGGCCTATGAAAATTAGCTCAACTCATGGAGGTGGTCAGTGTAGGGAGGTTCTACTGTATTTTTGCTACAGATCAATTTCCTACCCATTGCTACAATTGGGAATGAGTAAAGGGCTGTACTGCAGCAGCTCTGCTCTGCATCTGTGAGCAAAATATGACCAGATCCTTCACTTTCCCAATTAAGATTCTCATGGTCTTGCGGGAATACAGCCCTTGGAGGCTCATTTAGCCATATGTTTCTTCCACCTTTCTTTCTTGTTGGCTTGGCTGTTTTACCACCTCTACCACCACAAAGCTGGGGCCATTAAACGATGTGCATGCTCATGGCCACCACTAATCAGCACTGACCAGCCCTGCAGGGTCACCTGTGCTGCAGCATTTGCATCAAAGTGATGACATGTCTCAGAGAACGGAAGAGGGCATGATAATAGCCTGGGAGATATTCTTTTTTAAGTCACATATAGAATAAATATAAACCCTAGGGTCAAAAGGAGTTAAAAGTAACATTACCCCAAGGATCTGAGAACAAAAGTAGAACATCTTCCTCCCCCCAAATACTGTGGTTTCTACTGCCCACTGTTGGGATGCTCTCCATTCACGCACATCCCTCCCTACAGCCTGGTTTCTACAGTGAGAGTCACTGCTGCCAAGAGTGACTGTCACGGTAGAAGGCAGGCCAAGAGCCCAATCCAACTGTGAGAGCATCCGTCGTGCTCTCACGTCAAAGTCCTGCTGCATACATTGATGTAAACCATTGCAAAATGATTTTAAGTGACACAAGTTGATGGTGTTGTGATATCATAGTATGTTTCAAAGGCACCTCTGCACAATGCAAGAATTCTATTTTAAAAACAGTACAATTTGGATGCTGTGCACAATCAGGAGGTCTACGCTCTTCTGTTGCACTGTACACAGCAGCTAAACCTGATAGTAACAGGCACAGTTCTACCTTCTAAGCATGGAAATGAAGTGTAGGGTGTTCGGATCTGTGAGCCAGTGAGTCTGCCCAGTGACTACTGCTTTACATATTTACCAAGAATCCTTTTACTCTCCCTTCTGAAGCAGGACAAATAGAAAGCTGCACACATCTGAGTAGTTTAACATCAGGGAAGTCTTCATTGGGAAGTAAAGAGCCAACCATGGAGAAATTCCGTACGTTCTCCAATGATACAGGCAATCGACAGCCCCCAAGTACATTTTCTCCTCGGTTTAATCTGGAAATTTCAAGCTGCTATGTACATGGCTGACAGGTTTCTAAACCACACAAGCACTTGCACTGCTCTGAAATGAAGATACATTTCAGATGGTAACTAGTTCACCATCTCTAAAGAACACTATTCCTATCAGTGCCGGGGATAAAAGCCATGTGACTGGAGAAACCACCCTGACCCTAAGAAGGAAGAGGTTCTTCCCTGGAGAAGCGGCCCCCCTGGCAGTTACCGGGGCCCCGCCATCCCCCAACTCTGTACCCAATTGTGTACTTGGGTACTAGCTGTTTGTGCGAAGGTGGAAAAGAGAGGAAAATAACATCTTTTTTCATGCAGAGCTGAGGGGCTGCGTATCAGAGACAGTAGTAGAGGTAAGCAGAAGACTGGGGCCTCTCAGGCGACTTGGCCCAATCCTGGGGCAGCCGAGACTGTGCTCTTGAGAGCAGAGGAGCACGTGCTGGGGATGGCCGGACCGGCAGGGAGCCACACCAGTCCTTCCTGGGCATGCCCATCAGGGATCAGAATTAGGCCTTGTGAAGGTCAAATTCAACAGCTGATAGGGACAAATTTCCTAAACATAGAGAAAACAGCAAAGAATGCCAATCTAAAAGTGAACAGATTTAAAAAGTCTACTACAGACAGGACGAGGATGAGTTCAGGAACTGTGTAAACAGCAGACAGGGCTGCAGGCTCTACAGAATCCCTCTCCAGACAGTGGCTCTCCTTGAAAATGAAACTAACAGCAAGCCAAAGAGGTGAGGAAAACTCAGTCTAATGTATTTCTAACATTTTAAATACTGACTGCAAAAATTAGATTGTTTTATGTGCCACACCCTTAATATAGCGCATCTCATAAATAAATCGCACCTCCAAAAATCCTGAAAAAGAGAGAATATCCCCATTTTACAGCTGAAAAAATTAAGTGATTAAGTGATTTGTCCAATGTCACCCAACAAGCATATGGCAGGTCTCAGGTCTGTCTAGCAAGGCTTTTTGACAGAGAACCATGCCTTGTGATTTTAAACACCACTTACATAGAGGAGGAGCCAGCAAACTTTTTCTTAAAGAGCCAAATACTAAATATTTTCGGCCTTGTGGGCTACACAGTCCCTGCTGTGATTGTTCTGCTCAAGTGCTGAAGCTGCCAAGGGCATCATGTGAATGAGTGAGCAGGGCAGGTCTCCAATAAAATAGGAGGCCTGTTTGCTGACTGACTCATGATTTAGGACAATAAAGAACAGAGTTTGGTAAACTTTAGCCCTGCACCAAACCCATCCCACCAGGTTTTTGTGCAAACCGAGCTTTATTTATGATCTAGAATCCAGCCTATCACCTACACTACTTCTAGACAGCTAATGGGTAATTCATCAAGCTATAACCATGCCCTGGTTTCACATTCTCGGGAACAGTCAGTGCTCTCTGTCCTAATCTTCCTTCACAAACAATGTTCTGATTCCTAAGCCAGCCCCCCCCCCCCCCGCCAGGTGGGAGAGCCTTGATCAACACCTGGTGGCCTCTTAGTGGCCTCTCATTGTAAGGAACAGAAACATTCTTCGTCATGATCAGTCAGTGACTCAGTTTCTGGACGTCTCAGTACCCTTGGGGAGCTGAAAAACCAAAAAAGGAGATTCTTAACCTGAAAAGATGGTGACTAAAAACTGAGCTTGTGGTGACATGACATTAGTTTAAATAGAGCAAAACTTCACTGTTGTTTATGAAACCCAAAGACCTGAGCTAGAACACAACCCATTTTCAAGTTAGCAGACTGATACCAACAGTGTTACTTTGACAGCTACTATAACAAAGAGCCCCAAGACAAGGAACTCAGGCTTCTGGTCTAGTACAAACCACGGAGCAGAACCTACAAGCTAGGCGAGGGCAGGGACTGTGCCAGGCACCAGGCTAGATGTCCAGCAACAGGACTCCAGAAATATCTGTTGCTTGTATCAGCACAGATTACCTCCATGGCTTCTGACAAGCTGGAGTATGAATGGTCCAGCCTGAAAGTGAGACTTCCTAACTCTCACGCTGACAAGATCAGATTCTCCATACCTGGATTGTCTGGTAATCAGAAGCATCGATGCCTTTCACGGTTACTTCTCGAAAAACTCTTGGCTCCAGTTCCTCTTTGGTAAGATCACAGTGATAAATGATGCCTGAAAGGGAGAGGAAGTCTCAGTTTAGCTTGCAAGACTTGCTGGATGAAGATGAGTGAGGACCACAGAGCACAAGCAGATGGCAGGACAGCAAGAGAGGAGCAGAGTCAGGGGCCTGGTCACTCAGCACTGCAGGGAGGCTCCCCACCAGGTCCTCTGGTGGGGGAGAGCCACCTGAATGCACTCTTCACCATCACCAGTTCACGTGGCTTTCCTCCCTACAATACTCATCTGTGTATCCGCTTTAGAAGATTCAAATGCATTCTGAATATGAGAAAGGTGAAAAGGAAGCCCACCAAGGATCAGAATTAGGCCTCATGAAGGTCAAATGCAATAGCTAACATGGACAAATTTCCTATACACAGAGAAAACGGCAAAGAATGCCAGCTTAAAAGTGAACAGATTTTTAAAAATTACAGAAACTTAACAGGTCTTCCCCTAGCCAGGTCACATAGGAGGTCAAAGAATACGGTTCACTTAGGGCCATTTTATCTGGGAGGGAACTGACAGAAAATTTAAATGATTTGCCCAGGGTCAAGAGCCAGTGGTGGTGGTGGTAGGGTTTCCTAACACCTGACATCACCCACACGTAGACACACTTGTGGACACCAATCAGGGACCGAGGTGATTGACAGTCATAGCAAAACTGCTTTTTCAGTTCTGATTATCCCAGTAATTATGCACAGCACAAAATGATTAATATGCACCATGAATTCCAGCTTATTTAACACTAATTAAAATTCCATTTCCTGAATTTAATGCTACTTCTTTAACATTTAAGAACTGAATCAAAGAAACAATAAGACAAGTCACTAATGTTTGAAAACAGTGACACCGCTGTGGTTTATGAAGCAGAATTAGTCATCTGCAGAGAGGCTGGTGTGGAAACAGCATTTCCCCACCTAATACTTCAAATATATTGCTGTCAAGTATATGAAAAATTGATTTAGTGATCCCACTAGTACTTGCGAGAAAACCAAACACCAATGGCATTCCCACAGGGCACATTTAAATGGAATAATCACGTATTTGAACGGCAGCCCTTTCTCCTCAACTCTTCGAGTACACACCTCCCTAACCACCGAGGAGCAATAACACTCTGACCCCTGCCGGCACGGAGGAAGTACACCGAAATCTGTTAACAGCACGACTGCTGATCTTTTTTTGAATGCTGTTTCAGTTCTCATGCTTACAAACTATTTTAAGGTTGCCATAATAGGGTGTATGATCAACATGACAAAAAAAAGATACATAACATGAAGTGCTGACTTTCTCAGTTCAAGTTATACTTGGATATTTGTTAGACTGCATCTTTATATATAACATACAGGCGGTCCCTACTTGGATATTTGTTAGACTGCGTCTACTATATATCACATACAGGCAGTCCCTGGCTTAAGGGCGGTCCTGCTTAAGGCATTCCACACTTTTGGGTTTCCAAGCCTTCTCATAAGGATAATTTATAATTAAATCATTCAGGAACTAGTTTCTTCTGTGCACAGAAACAAACCTGCACGGTGTAAGTGTTTCACTGGGGCAGCGTCCTACTAGCAGCTGGTCTCGTGGATAGAGAAGCAGCTGACAGAAAGACAAGCATGCGAAGAAACAGAAGAGCCAGAGCCACACACGTGTACAGCCAAAGATGAGCTGAAGCCTTTCGTCTCACTGAAGCAGGATCTGCTAAGTTTGGCGAGAAAGATCCTAACTCAGAGTGGGTGACAAAGGCTACTGAGATCAGTTGGTACAAGGCCATTTATAATAAAAGGGCTGCGCAAACTACCCTAGCCTCCCTTTTCAGGAGACCGACGTCAGCGGTGAGTGTCCCTCTTCCAGCAACAGAATCAAATCCTGAGTCTCCAGCACCCACTCCATCCTCATCATCATCTGACTGGCATCAGCCTCCCTTCTTACCTCAAAAATGACCCTTCCAGTAAGACACTGATGCAACATAAGGCGAGTGTTAAACTTTAATATTCTTTGCTAAATTTTTCATGTAAGTTTGTTTTTATGTTCCATTTGTCTGAATTAGAAGAGCACAAAGTTTCTGTAACTTATTATACTACAGGGATATTACTACTATAGTATTACATTACATTATTATCACCACATATGAGCCATGAGGGTATTGCTGTTATTATTACTACTACTGTATATGGATGGTTCATCTGGGATCTGAGTTACATACAAATCCAACCTAAACACATTCGCAGGGATGTATCTTGCCTATAACCCGGGAACCACCTGTACTTCTAAACTATACTCTGTGAGCATGCGTTCTAACCTGCCAGATATACTGAATACCGCGCTTGCTGGGAGGAGTATAATTGTGAGGGTAAAAGGCTATTTGTGATCTACTTAAATTTTCAAGATCAGTAACTGGTACCCCACCAACACAAAAAGCATCTGAATCTTTGGGGAAAAAACAAACAAACAAAAAAATCCCTCCAAGCAATCAAGCAAAAACAGAGCACGCAGACTGAGAATGTGCCACCAGAGGTCCTGACACCAGCCCAGTATCCCTGTGACCTGTAGGACTGTGGATGCTGGAGGCCTCAGGAGCCAGAACTCCCAGCTCTGGCAGTCACCAGCTTAGTGCCCAAGATAAGGAACTGAAGGACCAGAAAGCAAACCCTCTAGTGAGAGACAGTACGTAGGAACTACTCTGAATGCCTGTTTACCTAGAAAGGCTGGGACATCAAATCTAGCAGCAGGATGAAATAAATATACAACAGGGCTGGTCACTGCTCACAGAAAAAGTTTTACGCCTGACCTCTATTCTTCTGTCCTGTGTAGAAGTAAAACCTTGAAGGAAGCTGTGTTAAGATGGAAGGTACTAGTGCTTATTTTACCAGTACTTTCTGTTTATGGACCCATCTGGGTTAGCCCCAGGTTAGCACACTGCACAGTCACACCATAATGTGAGTCCCTGAAATGTAACAATGCTTTGCGTTCTACTTGATTTGGCTCTCGTGGGGTATGAATAAGGAAAGGTGGGGTTTGAAGAAAACATCCTAGAATCGCAAACCAGAAAGGATCACACCGGGGCCTCCAACCACAGCCTGCGGCTGGCTACAGATGCGTATCTAAGAGTTGGCCTGGGCCACACGTTAAATACACACTAACAAAAGCTGACAAGAAAAAAGATCTGTGCATAATTTTTGTGGTATCTGCCATCACAGGTAAGCATTCGTAGCCAGATGCAGGCTGCGGTTGGATGCTCCTGGCAGATGATCTTTAAGAAATAGATTTCACACTCTGGAAGGTCCAAGTAGGTGGACTGCTTAAGCTCAGGAGTCCAAGACCAGCCAGAGCAAGAGTGAGACCCTGTCTCTTGTTATGGCAGGCACCTGGAGACCCAGCTACTTGGGAGGCTGAGGCAGGAGGATCACGGGAACCCAGGAGTTTGAGATTATTGTGAGCTATAATGCAACTGTCAACCCCAGGGTGACAGAGTGTGATTTTATCTAAAAAAAAAAAAAAAGTAATAAATAAATTTCAAAATTTAAAGGTGAGAGAGAATTGGACAGTGGAGGACCTTAAGGCCAGAAGAGGTGTCTGAACTTGAGACGATATCTCCTGATGAAAACAGTTCTTTAAGAAGGCCTCCACAGGAAGGAGGCAGGGAGATCAGGTGCATGTTCCCAGTTTAATATGAAATAAATATAAAGAGGCAGAAGCGGGAGTTAGAAGAAGAATGATTCTAGGAGAAACTGCAAATGAAGAATCAGAGCGATCTAAAAAGTTGGATATGTACAAAGGCAAACTTCACCACCCATGGAGGCACTGTTTCAACTGATAGGTTGGGTTTTAATTTATTAGTAGAAAAAAGCAAAAACAAGTCTCATAAAAAATTTTCATCTTTCCCAAAGAATGTGAAAGGCTTCTTTAATTTCTCATCCCTGTCTCCCAGGGCCATGAGGATGGGACTGCTGTACTGAATTATTATAACATGCAAGTCTTTCTGGAGCTTACCTTAGGCAACCCTCCAAGGTTCCACAGTAGAAAATTAATCAGCTCAACCACTAAGTGCTTTGAACCACAGGGAATAAGTGCATTGTGCTCCAAGTTGCCCTGGCTGCCTGTTTCCTCCCAAGTGTTACTAAAGGTGCAAAACTAATTCACAGCTTTGGCTCCAGATGTGTCTTTACTAGGTGCCTCCATGGGAAACAAAGTCAGCTGGTGCGCACCTGCCAGATGGACCGCATGACCACAGCAGGAAGCTGGTGCTGTGGTAATCTGTGACCCTGGGGCTTGACTCACCCATGTTAATTTAGTACTTCTGCTGTTTACTGCAGCTGTGAACAGCTAACCTTTAGAGACCAGTGCAAGACAGCTTGTGAGCTGGGACGTGTATGGATGTGTGTATAAACAAACACTACCAATTTTTGATTCATGAGATCTAATTTAATTATCTGATGGCTGTTTTTGCAGAAGGCCCGGGTCTGGAAGCCCAGTTCTCTGGTTTTAGAGATCAAATTGCATTCGGCAGAGAAAAGAGAACGATGGAGGCAAAAAGAGTGAGAAGAGACAAAGGAAGCAGACAAAGCTTCCCGAGAACAAATTAAAGCTTGGTCAGAGCTGCCTGGCCGTACAGAACGAGGAACACACTTCTTCTTTCAAATGTCACAGCCGCAGTCACAGATAATATTTCACTATTTGGAATAGAACCCAACATTTTACACTAGGACAATGAGCCCTTTCTTCCCCAGGTAATGATGAGCTTGTTCCTGAAATAAACGGTCACATGGGGTTGTTGAAGGAAGTTTATAGGCCTTTGGGGACTCTGCTTTTATTAAGAGGAGGAGAGTCACCCCCCACTCTGTCTTCCTCATTGTCCTTTATCCATGTAAATGGTTTAAGACAGAAAGTTTTCCCAAGTAAAATTTTTGGAGTAATTTCCAGAGTAACAGTTTAAGGAAATAAATCATAGTGGATTAAGAATGGCTATCTGGAAGAAAGGGACTCTTCCTGGTCTGTCCACAGGCCACTGCTATGCTCCCAGGCTCTGGGGGAGGGGGAAGTGTGAGGGGTGCACAGGGCACCCTGAAGGGGAGTTGTCCACTGTGCTTTCTGACTCCTATCCTGGCCTCCACAGTCTTGGGGGCTCTTTTCCTAGCCCCTCTCCATCCTCTGCACGGTGCTGGAGTAAAGGTATTCCAGATACACTGTCAGACTCACAGAACATCATTCTTTTGGTTTTAATAACCCTGGCAGCGACCTGTCACCACAGCCATATTCCTTAAGGACAGTCTGCTGTGATTCAGAGGCTCAAAATAAAAGAGGATGAGACATCACTGTCAGCTGGCCAAAGGACCGGGACCAAAGTGGGTGGGACACAAAAGCACCCTGGAGGAGCTCAACAAATGAGCAAGTGCAGAAATTTTTTTCAGCCAGATTTTTTTTTAGGACAAGGTCTGGCTGGTCAGCTGCAAGCTGCCGACTGAGTGGGGGACAAATCACAGTGTGTGTATAGTGACAACCCCATGGAAATAGTGTAGCCAAACTGAGAAGTGGAGAAAAGACCAAAACAAAGCAAAATGAAAACAACCATTTTTCCTTTTTTTAAAAGTTAAAACGAGAGCCATTTTTATTTGGGGGAACATTATCCCATATCACATGATGTAAAATCACAACTTACAAGCATTTTCCCTTTTCTACTAGAACCCAATGATGCACGCTGTTTGTTCAGGCTATAAGACTAGACTTTTAGAATTACATTTTAATTCAGTCTAACAGCTCAGTGTAGTCTTGAAAACTTTTTTTAAACATCAGATGCGGCTACAGGTTTAATTTGTTTTCTATTCTGTGCACTGTCCGTTCTTGTACATATAGACCAAGCCCAAATCAAACGCTGTATTTGTTGGTGCTGATTTTTAATCAACATAGAACAAGAGCTGCTCCTGCTCCCCGAAGAACAGAGTCTGAGAACGTGAGTCTGAGAACGTAAGTCTGATGAGATTGCAACGTCAGCCGTTTACGTCTCCCCGTGTTCTGAGCATGTTTTACGGTTTTATTCCCATTAGGTAATTTTGGCTATAATACAGGACACGTGGTTTTCAACAGCGTAGCACTATTTCCAGGTCCCCACAGAAACCCCAACATCAATCTGATTGGTAAAGTGAGCAGCAATGGTGAAAAGACACTTACCTGGAGACAAAAAGGAAGTAAACTGGTAGAAGATTTCGGTGTCCTTCTTCTGACCGCTGTACCCCACAACGCTGCCGACCTCGAGGGGGAAGGTCTTGAGCAAAGCACCAGTCACCAGGTCGTGAAGCTGCAGAATGTTCTTCACGTCATGGAGGTAGCACAAGACCAAGAAGTTGGACCTGACGCAAGCTACCCATTCTGGAGAGGAGAGAGCAAACCTTCTGAAAGTTAATGAAAACCACACTACTTATCACACTGACAAACAGTCAGTGCTATGCAGCAATGAGGCTTGTGAAATCATTTCACGATTGGTTTTAATTATTCCATCTGGTTTTTAGTATATCCCCTTAATAAGTGATTGTTGCTGTTATGTCCAGAGAAAATGAAACCTTCTTCACCTTGGGCCAGGAGCTTAAGACAGGCAACGTATAGAATATAAATAGTCCTGCCTACTTATTTTGTGTCCAATATCAGATTACAGGAGCTACTAAAAACAACAATAAAAAACTAAATCATGATTTGTGTCTGTACAGGTTATTTGACAAAAATATGTTAAGCTCTTTATAGGCACAGATTCCCTGCAAGGAGCCAGGGAGACAAGTAGAAAGATTAGGTCATTTCTGCCCCTGAGACACAACCATAAAAAAATACAAGTAGTAAGATATAAACAAAGGTAAGGGATTGGTTTTTTTTTTTTTTTTTGCAGTTTTTTGGCTGGGGCTGGGTTTGAACCTGTCACCTCTGGCATATCGAGCCGGCACCCTACTCCTTTGAGCCACAGGTGCCGCCCAGGGATTGGCTGTTTTGAGGACTCACAATGAGAGAGGGCCCTTCAGCAAGGGCTGAACTGAGTGCTGAGTAAGGTGTGTGGAGACGGTAGGGGTGGGTGATGGCGCTACCAGGGAAAGAGGGAAGAGGTGGTGGGAAGACAGGTAACTTAAGGGATGGAGGCCAAAGCTAGAAATGAGGAGAGCGGGAAGGAGTATGGATGCACGACCGACAGGAAGGACAGGAGGACGAGTGGTAAAGAGAACAAGTGAGAGATCCACTTTCAAGAACAAAACTACTGCTGGGTGCTGAGGCTCACGCTGTTATCCCAGCACTCTGGCCGAGGCAGTGGATTGCCTAAGCTCCAAGGTTCAAGACCAGAGTGAGATCCCATCTCTAAAAAATAGGGCATTGTGGTGGGCACCTGTAGTCCCAGCTACTTGGGAGACTGAGGCAAGGGAATCACTAGACCCCAAAAGTTTGAGGTTGCTGTGAGCTATGATGCCACCACACTCTACCAGGGGTGACAAAGTGAGACTTTGTCTCCAAAAAAGAAAAAAAGAGTTGTCCGTTCAGGGGTGGGTGGCCATGCTGGTGGTGGCCTAATGGGGGATTCTGTGAGCTCGGTAGGAGGGAGCTGGTTACCTGTTACTGAGGGGCTGCTGTGTGAACAGAGGGTGACATAAATAAAGATGGCATTAATAGAGCCTGTACCTGACAGCCGAATGTGGCACAATGGAAGTCTCTATCAGGATGGAGGGGAGCTGAGGACAAACCTAACAGGCAGCGCACCAAATCAAGCTGGGGACAAAGACTGGGCCGGAAAGAGAAGAAATAAAGGGTCTTTCTCAAGAAGAATCCCCAGGACTTGACGACTTGAAACGAGTTCTTCTCACCTCCCAGGGCTGCAGCGTGGGCGACAGAGCTGGGAGAACAGGAGGGAGCCAGGTGACGGGGAGGGGAAAGGCCCAAGTGGCCATCAGAGGCCAGTCTGAGGTCAGCAGGATCATCCAGGGGTAGAGATACTGTGGCCGACAGAAGCAAGGACAGAGCCGCAGTGGCAAACGTGCCCTTGGGTTCCAAGGCGGAGGTGGGGTGGGGTGGGGTAGTTCTGGGCAATGTTTTTTTCCATAACCCTGGAAACCAGCCGTTCACACTTGTAATGTCAGAATTTATCCACGTAAACAAGACACGAAACTCTGCGCTTCAGTCTTGGGTTGCTTAGATTACTATAGCTAACTTTTCCTCATGTGAGGTTATAAAATTACAGCCAAAAGTAATTTTTTTCATTCTCCAATATGACTTCTTAAAAAATGCCTCATGCCGCCTAATGCTCTAAAGAAAGCAGAGTAAGGGGGAAAGATGAAGTAAATTACGGCTGTCAGAGAATCATCAATCCGTGTTAACTATGAGTGCATTGGAATTATCAAACAGACAAAAGCGAATATGAAAAGGACAAGGTGATTTGTAGACTGTCATTAATAAAAGCTCTGACTTTATGGCTGCACTTCGTGACTCATCTCTAGTTTTTATTCTCACCAGGGCACTCTGTGCTAATGACACATGGCAACTCCAACTGTGCTTCTCCTTGACTTGATGAGTTCTAGTGAACAGCCAAGGCTTCCCTTTCCAATCTAAAGAACTTACGTGTATAACCTTTTCAGAGGGAGGGTTATAAAAACACATCACCCCCTCAAATCTCCGAGCATTCATCTGCATTTCATTAGATCTCTAAGATGAGGTGTCACCTTAAGGTGCAGTTAAATCCCTTTGACTTTAAATGGTGGAAAATTCAGATGCTGTGGGGATTATTTGCATCTATCATGGCTCCTGTACGAGAACCACTGTTCCACCTTGATTTGCACTTGGAAAACCAAGGGCACCCCACACGCAGACTCGCGACAGCAAGTCTCATCTCAGGTGAACGCTCATGGTGCAGAGTGCTAAATATGAAACTCAGGAAACACTCCCTAAATGCTGGCTGTCACCACACCTAAGGGGGCATTCCTGTCTCAGTTTAGACAGAAGCCATCAGGCTACCCAGATGACCATGAAACAGATTCATTGCAAACGTTGTTACAGGAAATGGTTAAGCACCTGTCCACAATGTCTGATCCAAATATAAAGAAGGGTCAGAAGGCTTTGAGAAGACGGGTGATAAGGTCTCCCAGGCAAAGAAACCTATGCCATGCTGTGAGTCCCTCTCCTGACTAGAGTGAGGCTGACAGGGTTACTGTCTTCTAGTAACCCCAGCCTGAGAGAGACAGAGCACTGGTCTGTCCAAACAGACCTGATCCAAACCTGGGAAGTCAAAGGGAAACCTGGAAAGCAGGAGAAGGGCCAACCACTTTGGAGGAGCCCAGGAGGGGTCACGCTGCAGGGTGCAGGGGTGGGTTTTGGAAGAAAGAGCAGGCACGGGGTTATCCTGGGTCCTGACCAACAGAACTGCCTGCAGGGATGCAAAGATCTCAGTACAAGAGGGTGGAGAGGTGCAGCCAGGGGTGAGCAGAGTCTCAAGCAAATACTCAGTAATACTTCCTTGAGGGAAGCGGGATCTCCAGCACCAAGGGCCCAGCAGGAAGGGTCCAGAGGAACCTGTCACCCTGAGAGAGTCAGCTGAGATCATCTGCCACCCCCACCCCAAGCAGTGCCAGGTTTAAATACCTGCCAGGCACAGACAGCACACTACCTTGAGTCAGGGAGAAAGAGTCCCTTCTTGGTAGTCTGGGACATGGACTTGGATCTATCTCCAACACCTGTGCTTTAATTCAATGAAAAATATTTCAGGAATATTTTATCTGAGACAAGGACACTCTGCAAATCTCCAAATAAATTATTTTCCTGATTATATACCATATACCTTTGCATTTTTAAACGGCCCTGGATTTTATCCCTATTCAATCCATCCGCTCACCTCCAACAAGGAAACTTTCATTGGCCTGGAGGTACTGAACACTCCTTTTGTGTAAAAACTTGTCCTTAAACTGGTGAATCTTATTTTAACCAATTTTAGCTTTCACATAATACATAATTTATAATGCAGAGCATCATTTTTGGAAAGATCACAGAGAGAATAAATAAAAGAGAACCGAGAGGCAGCTGATAGGGAACAGAATGAGGTTCTCGAGAGGTGAGTGCAGCTCACTGCACAGAGCAGCAGCTGCACTGGGTTAGATGAAACCTGACAACCATCTATCCTCTTTTCTAGTAAGAGGGCTGTACCTCCACCCTAAGATCTACAACAGGTACAAGGCAAATGGCCAAAGGTCAATCAAAAGCTTAAAGCGAAAGGTTCCAAGCTTAAACAGTTTAAAAAATTAAACCTTTGTGATTGTGATCAGATAGTTAAGTAGGCAAAGACAACTGGCATTTTTACAAAAGCACCTTTGAAAGTTCTATGTGATATCATACTAAACTACAAAGATGCCCCACTGTGAAGACTCGGAGGCACCTCATTCTGAATGAAGGTGACGTGATGATTACAGGTTGAAGGTCTTTTACCTTGCCTCGAGAATGACAGCTGTGGTCACTTCTTGGCGTTCTCATCAAGAACAAAAAGCACGATTTTCAAGTAGCATGTATTCTTACCTAAGACATCTTTCTCATGCTCAGGAACAAGCACCTTCCACTTAGACTCGTCAGGATCCGTGAAGTCGATGTTGATTAGACGATAGTTGGGAGAGTGGCGATTTGTCTTGAATGTGAACACCGTCCCCTCGTTGGTTACGTAGTCGTACTCTCCTTCAAAGTTGTCGATCAGTTTTACCCACTTCAGGATTCCTGGGAAAAGACCAAGCATTCCCATCACCTCTCTGATGTTTAAAAATGGTGTTGGTCTGGGTGTAGGGAGCGGTGGGTAGATCTTTCCTATCTATGGAACACAAAACAGAGATGACATTGGAAAACCTAAGGCACCTGTGGTCTTAAGACCACACGTGGTCATCTAGGTCCTTAAGTACAGCCTTTTGACTGAATCCAAATTTTATACAACAAATTCTTTTATTTTTATTAATACATTTTTGTCTTTTATATTTTTACTTTATTTTTTAAGTGAATGTATTTAAAATACTAAAAAATAAAATAAGTTTCAGTGAAATAATCATCCTAGACTGACTGGCACCATTAGAACATTAGTAAGCCAAAGGGCTGAACGATGGCTGCTACACTCAGGAGTTAGTTCTAAATTCCCTGCCTGATTTGTGCCACTACTGTCTGAAGCTAGTTGTTAAGAGTCTACGGGGTTGAGTATACAAGTTTGTTATCAGCTTTAGACAACTGTGCACTGGGTCTCTAAGTGGAATTTGTGAATAACTGTACAACTCAACAGTATTTTTTAAATTCTATCTGCTTAACAGTCCATCATGCCAAAGACAACCAGGGCAACACTGAAGGCAGAAAACAGATTTTTTAATGAGACTTGGGAATTGCAATATTATCTTGTTTCTGCTAAAGATAAAATGATTTGATTGCTTTGTGATAATGCAATATCAACAGTAAAGAAACTCAAAGCTCATCAGCATTGTAATATTCATAAGGACCACAAATACTTTAAATGGGGGGAGAATCACAGAAGGTTGTACTGCAGAAATTAAAAGATAAAAACAAAAGCAAAAAACAATGCTCTTAAGCGGCAATAAAACCTGGAAGTAAAGCCACTGAAGCATCTTACGAAGTAGCTTTTACACTCAGGAAAAAAGGTAAGCCGTTTCTGATGTAGAAATTGTGAAATAATGTATTGTTGAAATTGTAGGATGCTTAGACCCTGATAAAGTTTCATAGTGCAAACAACTGCCTCTTTCCAGGAGAATCACAACTGACTGGGAGCAGAAGTTAGCCTTCAACTTACCAAAACAACTTCATGTAATACTTCAAAAGGACAATGTGTATTATTCAATTGTTTTGGATCAATCCACTGATTGACTCGATGCAGGTTTTATCCTTTATGCAGGTCTTAACAGAAGATTTTCCTCACTACAAAGAGCTACTCGCTTTGGGTTCTCTTGTGAACAGAACACAGATCAGTTATCTTCAACAACTTTCAAGATAAATCTCATCAAGTTGGACTGAATTTGGTAAATTTAGCATATAGTGTATAGTGTATAGATGGACAGTGCACCTTCTGTGACAGGAAAACACGAAGGGTTTATTGCACTGTATTAACAGACAGATGCTCACATTCCTTTTCACTGTACCTTGCATCAGCAAAATCTCTGTGCTAAACCTACTATTTTAAGTGATTTTACAACAAGCAATAAGTATCGTTAACTAAACTCATGCAAATGCAATGAGCTGAAGTCGAAGGATGAAGTATTCAGTGTGGATTTGGTGTATCATTCTAAAGTGTGTCGATTATTACAGCGACAGGTGTTAGGCAGAATTTTATCTCTGTGAGGACAGTTAAATTTTATGAAGAACAGAATCAGCAATGAGAATTATTAAAAGAAAATTTCTATAGGAATGCAGCATTTCTGGGTAACATCATGTCAAATCAAAATGACTTGAATATTTTTTGGAAGATAAAACTAAGTATGATATTTGGCAAAAAAAAAAATCCAAGTATTTTGGGAAAAAACTATCTTTTTCAAAATACGTCTTCAACAGGAAATTTCAGATGAATATTTTCCCCACATAGCAAAGGTCATTGATGAGCAGTACGATATATGTGACTCATTTGCATACACAGCTGCTATAGATGTATTAACTGGGGAAGACAATGACAGGTTCACTGACTTTGGGAACCATGACATCACAGTCAAGTCAGCATTTCAGCCTCACCTAGTTGGCATCTAAAGAACTTCAGATGGAACTGACTGAATACTTAGCAGATGACATTTTAAAGTCATTGTTTGATGCTAAGAAAGATCCAGTTAAAACATAGAAAAATGCAGTAGACTGCCCATGCCTTCAGCAACATGCCTGAAAAGTGCTCTCTTGCTTTTCAACCACTTACTGCTACATATTTACATTCTCCCACCTAACCCAAATTAAGATGTCCTTAAGGTCACAAATGGCTGACACCCCTCTAGAGGATCAACTGACTGTGGACCTCCACGCTGCAACCAAATATTCAAATGCTTTCCAACAAGAAACAGACACATGTTATTGACTTTAGAAAGTAGTTTTACAAAATAATGTACATTTGGACATTCATCTAATTGATGTTTCTTGTATGTGGCTTTATTTGATTACACCTAAATTAATGGGGCCTTCCAACTTGAAAAGGTTCACCACCCCTGATCTAAAGGGCACGGAAGGGTAAGGATCAGTTGTGGGTAATTATGTTTATGAAAACTGCTAAGGAACATCTGGAAAACCTGACGAGAAGGTGAGAATGAAGGACCTCTCCTTCCAGCCAACATCTCACATCCTCTTCCACCCAACCTCCTCCCTAATCCCTTCTCTCCACCTCTCCTCATCATACCACTCCAATGTCCTCTTTCTCCTGGGCTTAGCAGTGGGCTCTCAACCAGGGACACATCACCCCTAAGGTACACCTGGAAATGTCTAGAGACCTTTCTGGTTCTCACAATTTGGGGCTGGGGCTGCTACTGGCACCTGCTGGGTGGAACCCAGACATGCTGCTTAGTGTGCTATGGTGACAGGACAACCCCGTAACAAAACAGCAGCCAACTCAACAGGCCAGCAGTGCCAAGACTGAGAAAACGTGACTCACAGAACTGGCTTCCTTCCTCGTCTTCCCACTGCCAGTCTTGATTTTTCTTGGCATAACAGCCCCCACAATGCTTTAATATATTCAACTGGTCCATAGAGACTTTCAGTGATGCCCCATTGCACTGTGAATGACATTCAAATTCTTCCTCAAGAATTTGAAATTCTTCCTTGCTTGAATGTGATGGTCCATTCCCACCTGGCCAACACCAGACAGCTGCAATTCTTGCCTCACCTGTTACCCTCCAGCACCACTGGCTTTGTCAGAGTTCTTAAAATGTGCTTTGGGCCTTGTCACAGGTGGTTTCCTCTGCCTGGCCCACTATCTTCATGGCATTTTTCTTAAGATATAATTATGTATTTGCTTGTTTATTATTTGTATTTTTATTCACTATTTCATGTTCAGCACCAAAATTGCATGGCAGGTAACTTCAAAGTTACAAAATAAAATTTGCATTGAAGGAAAGAACTAGTTTGGCCACGGTCATCACTAAAAAAAACCTTAAACATGTTCACTATCATCATTTAAAGGGCTCCTAAATGGAACTTTTAATATTTAAAAAAAAAATACCCTCAAGACCATTGGAAACACATCTACTTTGCAATGTATCTAACACCGATATTCAGAGAACATCTTGAAAATTTTATAAACAAAAAAGTTCTATGACTTCTAAACTATTAAAAGGCAATGCCAGATCTTAGCTATTCTTTAATTACCAATTTTTAATTTCACAGTGAAATTGCTACATTAATCTTGGATAGCTCATTTATATTCCTTGAACCTTTCAAGGCAATTTTACATTCATTATCTCATTCATCTCCATAGCTTATCTTTATATAATTTGTTATTGAATTAAGCTTATCAGGGAACACAAATCCCTCTACAGAAACAGAGTTTTGTGGTCATATTTGGATTAAAACTCCAGCTCTAACACTACACTTTGTTGGGTGACCTTGAGCAATCTCTTTGTTCCTATTTGTTTCCATTAGTTTTCTCAACTGTAAGCTAGGAATAAGTAGTAAATATGAAAATATTGTGAAAGTAACGACTAGTACCTTACCCACAATAAAAACTCAACAAATATTATTTAAAAGTAACTGACTGATATTAAGACATAAATAGTTAGAAAAACCAGTTTGAAAACATGAGCAGGGATCTTGTTCATAATAAAAGTAAAATTAATAAAATACTTAAAATTCATTTAAGATGAAATGTGGAATCTATATGTAGGAAGCTCTAAAATGTATCTAAGGAAACTTAAAGATAGAAACAGATAAAACATGAACAGCTAAAAACACAGAATAATGGCACACGGGAAGACTCAAAATTTCAAAGGTACAAATAATCCTGGAAGAAATCTCCAGATTTAACACAGTTCCAGTCAAAGTCCAAACAAGACCTTTGGGGAATTCAACATCATTGTTCTGGAAAGGTGGGAGGTTTGACAGAGGGAGGGCAAAAGGCGGGACCACACCTAGGGAGCATATGACAAGGGTACAAGTCAAATCTATGAGGTGTAGAACATAGATATTTTGGCACAATAATCAAGTAAATGAGGTGAAAGCTATGTTGACTGGTTTATTAATGTAACCACGTCAGATTGTATAAAAAAAAATGATCAGCACATTGTACCCCACACATGCATGAATGTATTCATGATCTATATACTTGACTTAATAAAAAAAGAATCTTTTCAAACCAAAAAAAAATAATAAAATTCATCTTGAAGAATAAACACATAAGAATAGTTGATATATGTTTAGTAATACAATAACGAGTGCACTTTGCTGCTGTCAACAAGACCCCTTTCTCCCAAGACAATTATCATCTTGACTTTTATGCTAATTTTTTTGCTTTCCTTTGTATATGCATCCATAACATTAATCTAGTTTCATATCATTTTTAGACTTCACATAATGAAATCATTTAACCCATTCTTTTGTATCTGCCTTTCTTGATACTACACTTCTGAGACTGTTCCTCCTTTGGTTACTGTTATTGACTATTGGCTAAATCCTTCTGTGTTCAAAGAACATACATAGTATGATTTCAAACCTTTTTCATTTGTTGAGAAAAGCTTTGTAACCTAAATTTTTTTTTTATTGAGTGTTAACTATGTACATTGATACTCTTCTGGGGTACAGTGTGGGGTTTTCACATGCATTCCGAAATACTTCCATCAAACTTGTAACCTAAATTTTTAAAATGTAAATGTTCCTGTATATAATTGAAAATAATATATGTACCCTACAGTTGGTATGACATGCTAAATATATCTAATGAGCCATTTGTTGATATGTGGTTTAAATTTTCTATTTACTTATCCCTTTTGTCCATCTGTTCTCTAAGTCACAGGAAAAGTCTGTTAAAAAAATGTTCCTCTATGACTATGGATTTATCTATTTTTACTAGTATTTCTATTAATTTTTCCTTCCTATAATTTGAAATCATGCTGTTAGATATACACAATTAGAATTATCATTTCTAAGTAGAACCAAATTAAACCGGTCATGAAGTATTACCTAGTAATGCTTTTTTCTTTAAAGCCTACCCTGATGTTAAAATAGCTGTTCCACTTTCATGGTAGTATGTTAGACTAGTTATTATTCCCTTCTCATTAGTTCTGTGATACCTCCAAATAGACACTTTCCTCTCAGCCTTTCTAGCTGTCTTCTGCAAAGCAATTTGCTCCAATCTGTACTTTATCATTTTTGGAAGAGTCTGCTCTTCCTTGTGTATATGAATTCATGGGGTGTCTTTTCAGTTTTTCCATCTCTTTGTGGGCTGCATTCTCAGTAGTTCCCTTACATTTACGTTCTGTGCCACTAATTCTCTCTTTAGCTGTGTCTAATCATCTCTTTAATCAAATAGCTGCTTTCTTTTGGGAGACAGGGTCTAGCTTTGTTGCCCAGGCTAGAGTGCAATGGTGTCATCACAGCTCATTGCAACCTCACATTCTTTGGCTCAAGTGATTCTCCCCCCTCAGCCTCCCAAGTAGCTGGGACTATTGGTACATGCCACCGCTACTTTTTCTATTTTTTATTTCTAAAAGCTCTACTTAGTCCTTTTTCAAATCTCTCTGGAAGTTCTTTTCAATATCTTGTTTCTTCCTTAAGCTTCTCAGCTTCTCATTTTTTTAAAGCAGCATCATACTGATTGCTTATTTTTAAGTGTTATTGAACATACTTATTTCATGTTAAAGAATCTGATAATTCCATGCTAGTGTTTTTGCTGCCCTTCTCATGCTGATGAATTTCTTCAACTGTCTGACGATATTTAACTGCTGATTTTCCTTGAACCATCATTGGTGGGAGTTACTGGACCCCTGGGCTGAAGTGGCACTGTTAAAGGAGGTCTGCATTTGTTGCTCTTGCCTCTTAGGATACAACCAACCTGAACACTCTTTAAATTGGATTCTCAGCATGAGGATGTTAAACCTCATACGTCCAATGAAGTTAACCTGCATTATGTGAAGGTCTTTCTCATCTTTTAGCATAATTCACAGCCTCCCTTATGCTACCCCCCACCAATGTTATGGTTTCCTTACTGTGCACTCTTCATACCCAGCCCAACAGCTGGTAGCTTTATTTAGCAATCACTCCTACATTGATGGAATCTCTCACTAGAATCCCAATTTTGGAGAACTACATGCTTTATTTCCCATCCCCCTTGTCTGAGAAGAAACATTCAGGGACAATCCAGCTCACATTTTAGGATTCTGCTTTCATTTTTGTCTTTGGTCTTTATAGTTTACTTCTTTTGTGTCAACTTAGCAATGTATTTGGAAAGATGCTTTATAAATATTATACAACATTTCAGTTGTTTCAGTCAGGTTACTCAAATATGTAATCTGCTAAACTCCCAGAAACAGAAGTCCTTAGAGTTAATTTTCACAAAAGGTTAAATTCTGCATCTGAGATGCAGTTCTGGTTTTTTCCACCAAAAAACTGCTAATCTCAAAAGACTCTTCAGCAGGTGATCCACTTAAAGATAACTGCATCTTAGTTTACATAGAACAAGGCTTTAAAAAATAAAATCCCCTTCTTTAAAAGAAGAACAATTTAAATAAAATAATAAACGGCAATAAAAAATGTGGAGATTACAAGAGATGTGCATGCACTTATAGTGAGAATAATGAAACATCATTTTCTGGACCTTGACATTTGTAAACACAAATTCTTGGTTCAGTGAAATGTCACATTTCTTAATTGTTCCCCTAACAAAAAAGCATTTCCTGATGTGAAACCTTTATTTCACAAAGTAACCATCTCTGGGTTTCTGTCTGAAAAGGTCTTTTAGCCGGGGGTGTTTATCATGACTTTTCCTATCCAAAGTCACTAAAGTAGCCATGAAATGCAAAATGCAATAGAACTGTCCTTCAGTATTGCTGTAGGATTGGGTAAGCCTGAAAATGCGATACATTTATTTAAACTGTTGAGCTACAATGAACAATAGGAAAGTTTGTGGTCATTATCTGGTACCAAATTCTAAAGCATTAACTGTAGTCATAAATACACATAAGCCTAACCTTACTCAAAATGAGGACTGTGTACTACAGCAGAGCTCACGACGGCAAAGGTGTGGAATCAACGCCAAGTGCCCATCAATATAGAACAGATCAATAAAATGTGGTGTAAGTAGTAAATATGAAAAGTATTATGAAAGTAACTACTAGTACTTTACCCACAATAAAAACTCAACAAATATTGCTTAAAAGTAACTGATATTAAGACATAAATAGTGGAGTACTATTCAGTCTTAAACAATGGATTAAGACAGAGCCAAGTATTGTAAAGATGGAAGAAACAAACACCACATGTACTTACTATTAAACTGGAACTAACTGATCAACACCCATGTGCACATCTGGTAGGATGTCAATGGACACCAAGCAGGTGGGGTGGGGGTGGAGGGGGTGGATGGGAGGAGGGAAGGAGGAGGAGGGAGGAGAGAGGAAGGGACAGGTAAATTCACACCTAATGGGTGTACAAGACGCCTTATCCTGGTGATGGGCACACTTACAAATTTGACTCATGCTGCGTAAAAGCAGTATATGTAACCAGAATGTTTGTACCTCTATAATATCCTGAAAGAAAAAAAACAGTAAGGAATGTGGCTGGATTTATAAAAATCTAGCTATAAAATCTGGAAGAAAACAAACAAAAACAAAAAATCCAGTCCAAAGTACAGGCCCTCATAGGGCAGGATGTTTTCAAAGAAAGCTCATGAAATCCTTTCACTCTGCTGAAACCCTGGTCCTTGGGGCTTTGCCACAGAAATAAATCAAGAGAAAAGGTTTTTCAGTCGAACAATGGAGCCTATTCATTTTTGCGACTCATAAGTCAGAACACTGTTGATTTAAATGGAAAATAGGAAAATTACTTTTAAAAAAGAGACTCGACTTAACTCTTTAACCATTTCACTTTTTGGCTACCTTCTCTGAGGTTCCTTTGTCTGTCTAAGTGGCATTACTCACTCTGAAGGCAACGGAATTCAATTCCTGAAACTCTACATTAGAAAGTTAAAATTGCTTTTTATAAACTTGCTTCTTGGTGGGTACTGATTAACTTACTGAACGAAGATTAGCTTCAAATAAATCACTGTATGCTTTTCCCAGAGCAAAGTCATACTTTCATTACTTTTTTTGAAAAACATCAATGATATTAACTACATTTCATAAAAAAATGTTGTACAAGCTGTTTAATAAAAAGGAGCTAAAGTGCTTTCATGCTTTACAAAAAACTCTCAGGGCTTGACAAATCACAAAGATAATAAATACAAGGTATGGTCCAGCTCTGAGGCAGAAGGCACAGAGGCTGCTATTCTCTGTGGCCTGAATGGCTTCTGCTTGTCTCATTCTGCCACAGAAGGGTTAGAACATGAGACTGGGATTAAAATGACATGGATCTAAATCTTTAATGGCATTAGAAAGGCTATTTGGGCCTTTCACCAGCCTCAGTTTCCCGGAGATGATAATTTATTGAGAAGAATGAATGAATTCAGTACTTGGCACATAGGAAACGTTACGTAAGTAATACCTATTCTCATTCCAAATAGTCTCAGCCTTCTTCAAGTGACAAGAATCTGATTGTGGCCCCTGAACACTATAATTTGATACAGTGAATATTTAAAATAACATTCCCTAGAGTGGCATCTGTGGCTCAAAGGAGTAGGGCACGGGCCCCATATACTGGAGGTAGTGGGTTCAAACCCAGCCCTGGCCTAAAAAAAAAAAAAAAAAAAAAAAACAGCTAATTTACTTCTCTCATGAGAAGAGAGAAAATTTTCCAAGAGAGAAGACAGCCATTTTCCAAGAAAAAGCCCTCACAATCACTAATTTTAAAATTGGTATAAACACAAATTTTATTGCTGGTATTTTGGCTTTTACGTCAAATTTCACGTTTTGCTTCTTATTCCTGCACTGTCTTTCGATGTCCCAATTCTTCTTAGCTTTTTTGCATTCCCACGATGATACACATAACACTTCTCCCAGCTCCCTATCTTCACATTGACACCTTCCTCTCCTGTTGGTCTGGCTTTTAGCACTCAGATGATTTGCTTAGTTTTAGATAACTTATTTGCTTAAAGTAAGAGTTGTCCAAACTTTTGGCTTCTCTGGGCCACATATTAAATACAAAAAACATTAACAAATCCTGATAAAAATAAAAAGGTCCGTACATAATTTTTGTAATTTCCCAAACACAGGTAAGCAAAAAAATTGTCACATAATAATCCTAATTATGCAGTGGCCTGTTCAGAGGGTCTTTCAAAATCATCGAGCAGGTCCCAAGTTTGTGATCAATAACGAAGAAAACGTACATATCTAAAATAAAGCATCTTTGGGGTTTTTTGGTATTTTTTATCATTAAAGTAAGAGACGAGCGGTCAACATAAAATGAGGGAGATATTTGATATTGTAGTTAAGAAACCAAGGCAGCAACATCGGTTTGATGGAAGTAGCTACAATTCTCAGTGAGTTCTGCAGGTGCTCATCAGATATTTTGCTTCTAATTTTTCTCTTTATGTGTTTCATTTTTGAAAATAGTTGCTCCCCAATGTAAGTGATTCCAAAAATTAATGACACGAATAAGGCAGGACTGTGAAGCAAGGGATATATTTGTCTCTGGGAAGATAGGACCTAAAGTCTAGTAAAGAGATGTGATCAATATTTCAAGATGAAGGTCAGACTGCAGCTCTCTGCATTCCATTTGAAAACTGGTATTCAGTTAACGATATTTATGTTGACTGAAAATGGAATCACATCACAGTGCATCAAAATATTGATTCTTTTTTTTTTTTTTTTTTTGAGACAGGAGCCTCCAGCTGTGCCCCCCGGGTAGAGTGCCATGGCATCACAGGTCACAGCAACCTCCAACTCCTGGGCCCAAGCGAGTCTCCTGCCTCAGCCTCCCAAGTAGCTGGGACCACAAGTGCCCACCACAACGCCCAGCTATTTTTTGGTTGCAGCCGTCATTGTTGTTTGGCAGGCCGGGCTGGATTCGAACCCGCCACCTCAGGTGTATGTGGCTGGTGCCTTAGCCACTTGAGCCACAGGCACTGAGCCGAAAATATTGATTCTTTTCATGGAAAATTTGAACTCTGTCTTCAAATTCTTGTACCAAATCAAAAAGCAAGGCTGCATATTTTTTGCTGTTAAGTTACTAACAGCAAGGAATTCAGGCTTATGGATAGTTTTTTTTCATCCCTAACAATTGCTTCTTAAGGATTAGATATAAAAACCTCTGGTATGATTTTAAATGTATTCAGAACAAAAACAAATGGTCTGCTCCTTTTTTGTTGTGAATTATCCTATAAAGCAGGCAATAAGGCTTTTCGAAAGAATCAGAGAGACAGGGAACAAGGAAAACAGAGATGAGAGAGGGGGAGTCTGAGCACTCAGTCCCAGCACCTTACATCCCCCGAACTTGCACTGCCCATCTCTGCGTCCACCATCCACGGGGTGGGGACCCTGTGCAGGGAAGGGAGCACCAGCTGTCACGACCTGACTCACCCACCACGACGCCGGGCATAGAGTGGGTGACTACTTCATGACTAAATGAACTTCAGACACTCCCACATTTTAGACCGAAACTTACACAGAGTTGCTTACAATATAAGGACAACAAAATTCACCAAATTTAATTTTAAACACATTATAATTAAACTGTTTAGAAACATATCCCTACCTTCAATATATTTTTAAGGTACAAATTTACTTATGTCTAAAGGACCACATATTTGAGAGAAAAAGAGATAGCTCTGAGCCCTGATATTTAAGCACAATGTAGAAAATATGTGAAAATTTATTCTAAACTTAGTCTAAGCATATGAAGCAATTTTATATATATTCAAAATAGGATTATTTATAGCACACTGAGGAAACAGTGTACATATGTGTATACATACATACATAATTCAAAAGAAATAGTCTTGATAGAAAAGTAGAGAAAATATAATTAAGAAAATCCATACAAATTGTGTTCTTGTAAGGTTCAGGATGATTAATTTCAACTAATCTGCAGGCATGAATCACATTAACAATCACAGGAGTCAAACTCAGCTGTCTTTTCTACTGCAGAACTAATGAAATGTCACGCATGCCTGATGTCCTCAGTAATACCTTGCTGCTGCTTTACTTTTGGTTTTAAACACACAACAGCATACGAGAAACAGAAATCTTCTGTTATTTAACATAAAGCACCGAAAAAAATACGATCTGTAATTTATCATCCTGGGGGTTTAATAAAGGAAAACAATTTAACTCAGAAAAAGTTTGAGAGGCCACGGAGGGTGAAGATTCGAAATGCTGAAAGGTAAATGAAGGGAGTTCCAGAGAGGGACCAGCCACAGGTAAGGTCCCCGATGGTAGGCAGCTCACCGACTCCCCCCACGCAGAGTGCTTCTGCCTGGAGAGGAAAGGAAAGGAGGAGGGGCAGCTGGAGAGAGAAGGGCATCCACAAAAATCACAAGATGCCCGCTAACCTCAGCTGCAAGAATCTCTCATTTCCCTAAGTTAGAAGTTAATGCCTCCACGTGTTTCTCTGGCAGCCAGTGGAGAAAAGGGGTGCAGACTCCTTGGAGAAGACCGGCTTAGCTGTTTTGAAGAGTTGAAAAATGACACAAACTTCTAAGGCCCAGATGACAGGCCCACTGCCATTTCTCCACAGCAGTACAGGAGGCATGCAAGTCACGGGAATTACCTGTTCAGAAAAGGTGAGAAAAAGGAACCACTACCAGCCTCAATTCCAGTTACCGGGGGAAAGCATGTGACGCACAGCTTGAAACAAACTCGTTCACACTATTCTTTTTTTTTTTTTTTGAGTTGTAAGGTTTTTTTTTTTTTCTTTTTTTTTATTGACTGTTAACTATGTACATTGATACTCTTCTGGGGTACAGTGTGGGGTTTTCACATGCATCCTGAAATACTTCACACTATTCTTAAGCAAAACTATTGCAAATATAAATGGGGGAAATGAAGTTCTCGGAAGAGAAGGGAAGGGTAACAGGAAGAGAGACTGCCTCCCAAGGCAGAGAGGAGGAAAGACAGCTAGCAGGTGGGAGCTTCCAAATTCAGATACCTCAAAAGGAATCCTGTCTCATAGAGATTGTATTTAACTCCCAAGATTCTAAGACTCTTTCCATCCTTCACTTATGCAGTTTTATTCTTATAAGCTTTTTCTACGATGTTAAATTGCCAGGGACTACTTTTTTGGTGCCTCTTATTTAAGAAAGTGCCTGGGGAGAAGGTTTTCTCAGGAGACAAAGATGGCGGAAATGTGAGATGAGAGCCACCTAAGTGAATTTATCTAGCTCCCAAGAAAGGCAATTTAGTGGTGCCCTAAAACGTAATGAATTCATTTATATGAAATGAACAATTATATGCTGACAATTTCCCTTGCTTTTAAGGGTAAAAAAATTAAACTTATAGCTGAAAGGCTTTAAGGTTATCAAAAGGGGTACAGATTTTAGTAATCTAAAATTAGAATTTTTATGACACTGAATTTAGTTTTCAGTCACCCGTTATTCAGGTCTAAGCCATGTAAGTTAACTAGTACATTCAGCATTCAACACAGTAAGTGTTAACTATTCTTCCCCTTAATTTGAAAAGGATAACAAAAATGGGGTACAGGTAACGAACTAGCAAAAAACGATTCTGGGAGGTAGTGACAGTCACCAACGGGGCACATATACCCCTGAATTTTCAATGACGACCAGCAGGATTAGACGTTAGCCCTCAGTCTCCTACCAGAGGCATAGCTACTTAATGTTTCCTTTGAAGAAAAGACTCTTTCCTGATTATGAATGAGGTTTTGCAGAAAACAACCTAATCTGAAACTCTGTACTGAGAGACTCCTTGATAATGAAGATAGATTTTTTTTCAGAGCATCCTCAATCTAGTTTTCTGAGATACCTAAAACTAAAGGGTGGTGATTCTAAATATTCCCCTTTTAGTCAAAACCAAAGAAAAAGAGAAAGAGGGAATCCTTGAGAAGCCGCCGTATGCGAGGAACCCTGCTCAGCCTTTTCTTTGCACTTTCATTATTCCTCACGATACCCTGTGAAGTAAACAGTATCCCCCTATTAGCAGATGGAAAATACTGAGAGGGGAAAAAAAAACCTTCCTAGGGTCACCAGTTATTTAGTGGTACAGCCACGATTAAAATTCAAATCTGATTTGAAAGGCTATGATTATTCTCCCAGTATATCCAACTGTAATTGTTAGGAGCTACTTAAAAAATTTTATTTTTTCTTTAAAAATTTTAATGATTACTATCTCAATCTATCTAACCTTCTATAGACTAAATTTACTTACTCTCTTCAATAGTCACACTCTCACAGTTTGTTTCTTTAAATAGTCATAATCATATCAGGTTCCGGAGAAACCAGCAACCAATTAAAAAGCAAACAAATGAGGAGGATTTCTCCAATCTTATCTGGCACAATTGACTTTTGAACCAAAACCCAAAAACTGATACTCATTTGGTCAATCGCTGTAAGTGGCAAGACTTTTCAGAATCTCAGGACTGCCATTCAAAAAGAGTACCTACTCTAAAGTTTATGCTATCCACAAATGTAATGCTGTAGTCGTAAAGCAATAATTAGATGAAGAGGACAGGCTTAGTGCTACCCTGGGAACCTAGCAGTCGTCACTGGGGAATCCTCTCCATGTTGGTCTAACCTACGAGTAGCTTCAAAGGCTCCTGTTTATTATTTACCTCAAATTTTGCTTTCTTGTCCACAGGATATGACATACTTTTCCAAATGTTTCAATAAAGTCCAAACACTGATCAGTTTGGTAACCTTACAAAAAAATGAAATTAGCAGGTTAGTATCCTAACGCTTGCTTGCTCTGTTCTGCTCCATGTGGTTGCCCATGAAGTTGCTGTGATGGTCTTTTTGCTGTAAACTCACCTAGGTTAATGGCTGTAGTGTGGATCTGGGTGTTGCTATAGCGATATTGTAGGTATGATTAAAGTCCATAATCAGCTGACTTGAGATAATCTGGGTTAGCCTGACTCAATCACTTGAAAGGCCATAGGAGCAGAGCTGAGCTTCCCCAGTTTGTCTGTCCTGGTGCCCTGCTCTATAAATTTCAGACTTGACTACATGGCCCCCACAATCCTGTAAGCTAATTCTTTGTAATAAATATCTACACATCTCCGATTCGTTCTGCTTCTTTGATTAAGCCCCGATCGATACATTCATAAACCTCACAGACAGAAAATATCCAGAAATAATTTTGATAAGAAACGTGTGACTCCTACATGACTCCAAGAGATAACGTCTCATAAATTCAGGTTTATGCACATTCCTCGCAGCTGGACTCATTTCAAATCATCAATTGTGCAATAATCTTACAATGCTCTGGGAGACTTAAGAAAAAAGAGAACAATTTGGAAAATAATCATTGCTGATGTTTCCTGGGTTCTTGCTAAGTACTGGCCTCTTCATTTAAGCTGCACAAAAATCACCCCAGGAAGCAGAGAAGACAACTCTCTAGTAACTTAAGAGAAGATAAAGGTGGAAGGCAGGCCAGGATGCGACGCGTTTTCAAAGTAGGTCTTAAGACATGAATGCACCACAGCCATTAAGGGTTTCTTACATACATGTACTTCCCTTGTTTCTTCTTCATCTTCATTCCTGGCGGGACTGCCTAGAATTTAGTTTTTGAGAGCCTAGTGTACCCCTGCTCTGCCTTCCTTTTGGAAGTCCCCATCCTTCCTTTGCACCCCTTCTCTAACACCTCAGTAACACTGCAATGACAACGTGGGGCAGGGACAGACAAGGACCAAGAGGTTCGAGAGCAGACACAGTTTCCCTGAGTTTGGCCAGCACTTGTGAGTTCCATTCAAAGTCTTACTATCTCTTATTAACATGGACATAACAATGGTGGTTCAGTATATGAATATTAGATTCATATTAGAATCTTCTTCTCTGTACTTGGGGTAAATCAAGCAATTTGCATGTTCTTAATTTGTTAACTTATATCTTTTAAAAACACAACCCCGGATAATAATTTAAATGTAGAACAAAATTATAAACAGAACTCCCTTAATGACGAACCCTGTAATTAGAATTTTTAATACAAGGAAGAAAGGTAAGATCTTTCCCACCACCTCAGACACACAGGAACATGCGTACAGGACAGTGGCACCATGACGTCTGCTGCCACTGCCTTTCAGTTCAATCTTCAAAGGTTTGCTCCGTTCTCTGGAGACCCAGACGTGCAACTTAAGTCTAGGGTGGTGGTTTGTTCCTCTCAGAGGACATGAACATTGGTTTGGTTGATGCTGGTTTCTTGCAACCAAAATGGGTTTAATCTATTTCTTTTTAATAGAAAAAATATAAGGTTTTATTAAATGGATATATTTACAGTATAATGAAAGTTGCTGACCTCATGCATGTGTGTGAATGGTGCGCTATAGTATCTAAAAGTGTTAGGATGTGATCTTGCAGAGAATATTAAAGTGATGTAATGCCTAATTAGATCTAAATATTTTCCTATCACAATACCAGTTAATGCTAATAATGAGGTAGACAAACTTTTACAGAAATGCACTCTCTGTGGTATATTTGAAAATGTGAAAATCTAAGATAGACGCATTTTACATTAACTAGAACCTGGTGTAAACAGTTTAGTTTCCTTATTTGGGTGCCAATGTGTCTGACAGAAGGTCTGGGTCTGAGAACTTTCCGCGTCGTCAACTGTGTAGGTGTAAAGTTTTAATGCCTGGTAATAGTGCTGGTCTGACAGAGACGTGAGAAGGGCACGACATTTAACACGAGCCATCTGCAGAGCTCGCAGCTGGCTGGTTCTGTGCTTGCCCTTATGATACGTGAGGATTCAGAAAGCAAAAGCAAGTTGTTCCTTTGCACGTGACTCAGCTCTGAGGAGCAACTGTACTCACTACCCGTCAGCCTAATAAATTCTCACTGGTCTAATAACCCTTGCCTGTGACACTCTGTCCCATTAGAACTAAATAATTATGATACTTTACAGACTAAAGGGCCTGAACACTCTTCAGCTGCAATACTCACAGAATATTTCACTCATGGGCAGAAAATATGGCTAATTCCAGCCTACAGAAAGAATGCTAACGCCAACAGTTTCATTCAATTTTTCCTCATTTTATGGAAAAATATTGAAAGAAAAATAATTGTATTAACTGATATGATGTGGTAGAATGGAAGAAGGGTTCTTGGAAAATCAATTAGAAGACCAAAATAATTATTTTTTAATGGAATTTCTCGTAATAATTACCAACATCTAAAAGAATAACTTACCAGTGATGCCATTGGGTTCCTGCTGTAGGTCACAGTACCAGAGTCTGTTTACGGGATCACATCCTTCCCTTATTGATAACAAGACATAGCGGCCATCATCAGATAACTGTGAAGGAAACAGAAACAGGGCAGGGCGCTAATCAGAATATATGTATTTTTGTAAGAGCATTGTTAAATATTAAGTAAAAAAATCAAGGTTAACTTTCAAATGAGTGTCTTTTCTTCTAATTTATGATCAAAGGTAAACATTAATTTTAACTTGTTACATTCTTAATTGCAGTTTAACAAAACACAGTGAATTATTTAAGAAGAAAATATTGGTAGACATTATTGAATATCATGATGACTTCAACACAATTTTTATTAAAATTTCTAATCTAGTCTTATTGAAATTCTGTCATTTTGAATATAACATCCTCAACTTCAAGGTTTCTTCATGGGCTACATAACTTCAAAGTTGTTCTAAATTAGAATTAGCAAAATCAGTATAGATGCAAGAAATTCACTGTAGGTCACACTAGTCACGTTAACAAGTTTCTACTGAACCACATTTTATGTTTTATCTTTAGTCACTTCTACTATAAGATTGCAGAGATGAAAGGTCTGGGCTTCCTGGGAATTTCTTTTGTAGTATAAAACAGCAGAATCTTAGGTTACAAAAAAAGTCGAGATGAAAAATCCAATACCATCCATTTTGAGTTGACAAAATGATATCAATCATAAACATCCTTTTCCAACTCATTTCTTCATTCAATATTATTTTTACAATTAATCCACACTGGTACATGTAAATATGCTTCATTTTAACTGCTGTATGATATTATAATCTAAGAATATACCACAATTAATTGCTCCCTCTTCCTGCCACTAAACACCTCGATCAATTCCATTTTCTTTAGACTTTCCATTTGATCCAGCAATCCCACCACTGGGTATCTACCCAAAGGAAAAGAAATCATTGTAACAAAAAAATAACTACACTTGTGTGTTTATCACAGCACTATTCATAACAGCACAGATATGGAATCAACAATCTAAGTATCAATGGATGACTAGATAAAAAAATATTAAATATATGTACATGTGTGTGTATACATGAACACGTGCACACACACACACACACACACACACACACACACACACACTGGAATATTATTCAGCCATGAAAAAGAACGAAATCATGCCTTTTGCAGCAACATGCATGAAACTGGATGCCATTATCTTAAGTTAAACAACTCAGACCCAGAAAGAAAGATACAGCATTTTCTCACTTATAAGTGGAAGATAAATAATGTATACACATGTACATAGAGCGTGCAAAGACAGAAAATGGAAACTCAGAATGGTGAGGGTATGAGAGTGGGGTGGAAGATGAGAAATTACTTAATGGGTACAATGTATGATTATTTAGGTGACAGGTACACTAATAGCACTTATATCAATATGCATTATATTTACGCAAAAAATTACACTTGTAATCCATAAATTTATATGCATAAAAGCAAAGAAAAAAAATACTATTTCCAATTTTTTTTACTAGTACAATCATTTAGAAAACTTTGTGTACATATCTGTGACCTAAAATGCTTCCCTGGTTATATAACTAGAAGCAAAATTGCTCAATGACAGGATATGCACATATTCCAACTTTATTAGATGTTGCCACATCATTCTCCAAAGTGATACCCTCACTTGGCAGTAGAGTATATGACAATTCCTGTTTTTCCACATCCTTATTATGAATTTTACATGCCAACTTGTCTAGAATATAGTGCCTAGATATTTGGTCAAGCATTATTCTAGATATTTCTGTGAAGGTTATCTTTAAGATAAGATTACATTTAAATAAACAGAACTGGAGTAAAGCAGATTACCTTTCATAGTGTGGGTGGGACTCATCATCTCACTTGAAGGTCTTAAGAGAACAAAGACTGACCTCTTCTGAGTAAGAAGAGGTTCAGGCAATGGAGACCCTGATTTCACTGTAGTCTTCCCCAAGTAGATGGCTGGCCTACCCTGCAGACTTTGGGCTCTCCAAGCCTCCACAATCATGGGGGCTACTACCTTAAAATCCTCCCTACATGCACATACACACACACCTCTGTTGGTTGTTTTTCTCTGGAGAACCCTTCCTAATACACTTAACAACAACTGTTATTCTTTGCTCATTCAATAAGCATTTGCTAAGCAGCTATTATGTACGTAACATCTTTCTATGTGTTAAAGATACATCAGTAAGTCAATCAGGAAAAAATGTTACATCTAGTAAGGGAGACAGACACATAAATGTGCAGTTATGCGGTATATTATAAAGTGATAAATGCCACGGAGACCGTGAACAGGTCTGGGTAAGGGAAACAGACTGGGGGTGCCCACGGTATTAAATAGGGCTAAGGCTCCTGGAGAAGGTACCTGGCCATTGCGGTCTGACTTGCACTGTTTCAGATAGGAAGTCGTTACTTCTGATCTCTGTTTCCCTATATATAATATGCAGTTTTCTTCTCTGGCTGCTTTTGATATTTTCTTGCTATCTTTGGTATTCTGAAAATTCACTGTGTTGTAATTATAATGGGCTGTACTATAGTAGCCAGCTTGAGATTTGAGAGCTTCTTGGATATGTGGCTTTGGTATATTGTACCGTATTTGTAACATTTTTGGCCATTTTTCCCATGTGTGTATTTTTCTGTGCTCTTCCCCCTATGCTAGGACTTCAGATTCATATTATAATACTTGATGTTGTCTCCCAGGTCAATCAGACTGCGTTCATTTTTGTTTCAGTGTTTCTTTGTGTTTTAGTTTCAACTGTCCTGTCTTCAAACTCACTGACATTTTCTTTTGTCTTAAAAAATAAAATAAAATGCTGTTACGCCCTTGCAGAGAATCTTTCATTTCAGAGTTTATTATATATCTAGAAGAATAGGTGGTTCATTTTTATATTTTCTCTGTCTTTGGCCATTACATCAACATTTCCTAAAAATCTTTAAAAATTATTTTTATAATAGCTTTCTATCAATTATTGTATGCTAACTCTACAATTATTTCTGGATCTGTTTCTACTGGATAACTTTCCTCTTAGTTGTAAATCACAGTTTTTTTTTGTTTTTGACATGTCTGACAATTTTTTAATTAGACTCTGGGCTTTTGAGTGTTGTCAGGATTTATTTTTTTCTGGCCTGCTTGTAAAATGGTTGAGGCAGTTCATTTGTGGTAGATGATCTCGATCCATTAGACTTTTTCAGGCTTTGTTGAGTAAGTCTGCAACTCCACTCCTGGGGCCTGGCCTCTCTGCAGTCTCCATGGAACAGTCTGCGTGTTCATTGGGCATTTCCACTCTGGTCAGAATGTGAAAATCCCCCAGCCTTCTTTAATCTTTGGTAGTTGCCGGTTTATACAGCTCTCTGACAGCTGTACTTGGCTTGAATCATGGAGTCTTATTCACTTGTGCAGATCACTTACTAGTGAGCCCCAAATAGAAGAGGATCCCCAGGCAGATTTCTGAGACTTTTGGTAAGTAGTGCCCTCCTTTCGGTATTCTGCCCTGCAACTTGCTGTGGATTCAGTCTCCCTGTATTCCAACCTTTGGATCCTTAGTCCAGTGGGAACGTAATACTTTTTGTTCCTCCTCTTGCCCCAGAGTCCAAGAAATACCTCCAGATAGAAGGGTGGAGCACCTGTTGGACTCGCCTCACTCGTGGATCAGCCCTGTTGTTGCTGTTGCTTCTGCAGTCTTAAGTTGGAACGTTTTATTCACTTTCGCTTTTTCCTTTCCTCTTCTTCGTATTGTACATTTTATTCTTTGATCTGGGAGTTGTATTCTGTTTTCCTTAAGCTTTGAATATACATGGCTCTTAACCCAATGTTCAGAATTTTAGTTCAACCTTCTTTTCAAACCATCCTGTATTAAGAATATCACCAGCAACCTCATAATTACAATTTTATGAAATATAATTGAAAGTGGCCTCATTAGCAAGACTTCATACTTTGTTCACATGTCCCTTAAATAGAGACAGAAATCTTCAGAGCTTAGTTCTTAAAGTTGTGCGGCATCAATTGTAAGTGATGGCTAATTCAGACACAGTGATTCCCTCAAGAGAAAGAGAGGGCAGTAAAATTCACTGCAAGATCCACACCAAACCTCAGTGACAGCTGTCTCAAGCACATCTAGTGAGTTTTTCTTAGCGTTTCTGGCTGGACTAAACAGATGTAACAGTTTATATTTAATCTGAAGCAGGAAGCCCCCAAGTACACTGCTGTTATGCCAATTAAGTCATCCTTTCCCACTCTAACTTATCACAATCTGGAGATGTTTCATAGCCACTAACATTTGCTTAACTGGAAACAACTCCGAATTTTCAAATGTTCAAGGTCTCAAACCTCACAATCAACAAAATAAAACAGTAAGAATTCCAGTTCACAAAACCTCTTGGCTTTTCTTTAAGCAATAGGACATCAGCTGGAATAATGGTGTTCTATGAAATCAATTACTCTAATTCAAAAACAGTGACTTTTTGCAATAGAGGTGCAGTACTATTAACCCGACCAATTATGAAATAGGTAATTCCTAAATCTGTGCTTTTCACAGATGCCTTCTATTTTATGTCTATATTAAATAAAATTTCCTTGATTTCATGAAATCTACAATTTATGTAAATGAGACATTAACAAAAACAAAATTCTAAGAATTATCACAAATGAAACATTTATCTTTGCTGCTATTAAATCCATTACTTGCATTCCTAACAAGTATTGATCAAAGCTAAAACTCTACCATTCTTGTTACTGTCAATTTCAAATATGGAAGTCACTTTCACAATCTAATTCTGAAAGTCATTTGTTGGATTTCATTTAGAGTACTGATTAAATATAATTAGAAAATAGTAAGAAAAAAAAGAATATACTAACATCTGTATTCATGAAAGTATCTGGACAGAGGGAAATCTACATGAATAAAGAATATAGTATCCTATGAATGGAATTTTTAAGTTTCTCTTAAAATTTGGTAATTCAGTGGTACTTAGCTTTTTATTTCCTATAACACACACTTTGGAGATTACAAAAAAAAAAAAACAAAGGCAAAGGCCACACCCCTGATAGGTGGCAGAAAGGCGGGTCTCCAGAGGGAAGAGAATGCTCCCACCTAAGCTTTAGGGAGTAATTCTGTCTTTCCTTGGCTGCCCAGGGAGGATGAGGCTGGACATGGCCATTGTTACCAAAGGTGGCTAGTCTTAACAGAAGAGTCCAGGTCAACTTCCATCTTCAGCCAACTTTCCATCTCCTTTACCACAGACATGATTGAATACATGCCGCCAGACACAGCTGTCCACCATTGAGGAGAGGAGTCAGAGGTGAGGCTGTTTATCCAACCAAATCACTGAGGATCTACCAATGTCTGCAGCTGAACTAGGTTCTGGGACACATAGATCTCAAGGAAATTAGGAACTTAGGCTCAGGGGAGAAAGAGACAGACAGACAGACACACACATGAGGCCATGTTGCAGAATATTAATAGTGAGAAATACAAAAGATGATTGCAGTGCATCTAATGGGGAGGCGAGGGGGGGCGGAGCCAGGAAGAATAAGATAGGGAAGGCTTTCGGGAAGAAATGACTCATAACAAATCCCCAAAAGGGAACACTTCTGCACTGCTGGTGGGAATGCAAGCTAAACATTCCTTTTGGAAAGAAGGCTGGAGAACACTCAGGGATCTAAAAATTGATCTGCCGTTGGATCCTGCAATTCCTCTACTAGGAGTATATCCAAAAGACCAAAAATCACTTGGCAAAAAAGATATTTGCACCAGATTATTCATTGCAGCTCAATCTGTAATAGCCAAGTCATGGAAAAAGCCCAAGTGCCCATCAACCCATGAATGGATTAATAAATTGTGGTATATGTATACCGTGGAATACTATATAGCCTTAAAAAATGGAGACTTTACCTCTTTTATGTTTACATGAATAGACCTGGAACATATTCTCCTAAGTAAAGTCAAGAAAAAGTACCCAATGTACTCAGTACTTCTATGAAACTTATATTTACTCATACTTTCTTATGAAAGAGAAGATCAAAACTATAGCCCAGGATAAAGGAAAGAAATGGAGTGGGAAGGGAAGGGAGGGGGGAGGCTTGATAGAGGGAGGGTAAACGGTGGGACCACACCTATGGAGCATATTGCAAGGGTACAAGTCAAATTTAACAAGTACAGAACATAAATGTCTTAACACAATAATCAAGTAAATGAGGCAAAAGCTGTATTAATTAGTTTGATGTAAGCACTCCAAATTGTATAAAAAAACAACACATTGTACCCCACATATGCATAAATGTATTCATGATCTACGTGTATATGACTTAATGAAAAAAATTTTTAAAAAGTAGAATTCCCCTGAAAGTGGCTCCTTAAAATTTCCCATTCTTACAACTCAATATGTTGGTATAGGTATATGGTATAGAGGACAACAGCTGAAACGTACTCAAGCTGCACACATGCATGCGTAGCGGATGCTGTGGTGGCCTCCCTCTTTGCCTCAGCTCCTCTGTGTTGGGAACAGCTCTCAGCTGAGAACCTCTCCAGGATTCATCTCAAGTTGAAGAGTTGCCCCTCCAAAGATACACATTCTTTTGCATTTATCCACATATGACAACTGGTTGCTGCAGGGTTATAAAGGCCTAGATCCCTCACCGGCCAGGTAGGAAAATGTTTAAGGGCTTACCAAGCTTGAGAACTCCCTGTAGCTTGGCTGGTACCGTTGTGATAACTGCATTACAGTTCAACTTCTCATCTGCTCCCTTCACTCGCCACACAGGACAGATTTTAAGAGCTCTCCCATTCAACTTTCAGAATGCTAATTTCTATCTTAGAGTCTGCTTCCCAGGAAACCCACCAGTGATAGCACACAAGGCACCAATACCCTCTATACATGCGTCATATGGAAGAGCCTGGGGCACAGCTACTGGTCCTCCCATTCAGTGTCCTGGGCAGGTCTCCAAAATGTCCACATCTCCCTACTGAAGGTCTGATCAACCAGAAATGGAACAACTGTCAAGAGATGGAGAATCAAGACAGCAACCTTACTGCTGATGAGGTGCAATCTCAAGAACATGCGTAGGGCTGTTGGTCAGGAACCTCTCTCATGCCTCACCATTGAAACACCAAGCAAGTTCTTTGCAGGGTCAGAGGAATGGAGAATGAAGAGTCTCCCTCAACCTTTGTGGCTTCTTACCTTGGCATATTTTATGTTAACCTGAGCAAACGTTTAGAAGTGTTGTTTTCTACTTTTGAAGAGGCCACTTGGTAACAGCTGTCACATGTATTTGCATTTATCAAAAGGTAGGGCATAAAGTATGGGGGGACTGTACTTTCTGTTTTCATTAAGGAAGCCACAGTAATTCATTAAAACATCTGACTGCACGAACTGTGCTGCCCCATACCAGGCCACACTGAGATCTACTATTAGAATACGAGTTTTATACCTCACTCTGTGGGGTTCACATGTGCTGGTCCAACAGACGTGACTTAGGCAAGGTGGCACATTCAGGAATACAACCCCCACGAACCCAAGAACTGAAAATGCCACAGAATTCAGAGGAGAAGCAGCAGCCAGCGTCCCCTCCAGGGAGATTTAGCACCAAACGATGTTTTCTAAAAATGCCTCCAGTTAATGCCTCACGCGGGTGTGATGGTAATTAGTTATCATTACTAGCAGAGTACAGATTTGAAAGCTCATGAATTTGGCTATTTTCATTCTTAATACTAAATAATGCTAAGGACAGCTGGGCTTTCCAGATGGCCTAAATAAGCAGGCCTTTCTCCAGGTATCCCATAGTAAGAGAAAACTAACAGAAAAACATTTAATGTTTTAAGCTCCCAACCATTTAGCTGTCTATAGTTATCTGCTCTTCAAAATAGCAGGACACAAAACCCAGTATTTCTATCTATAAAGACAATGTGGACTTTTAACAAACATAACATTTTCAAAGAAAAACTCATAAGCTATTTTATGCTACAGTACTGAGCTCCAGAGTCATGTGGTCTTGTGTTAAAAACCAAATCTTCATGGACATGAAATTTCTTTAACATAATTTTTTCCACTTAGAATCTAACAAAAATAGGGTGGACATTTTTTTCCATAATTTGAATCTACATGAATTTCTTCAAATTGAAGAAAGTATTTTCTTTTATTCATTATAACACAAGAATTAACTGTATAAAAAAATATACTAAAAAGAAATGACACTTGAAATTGTCCTGAAAATTAACAAAAGGAATGAAAATGGATTTTAATAGCTTTCGGAGTTAATCATGGTGCTCTCAGAGGAGGAAACTATCAAATTTATTCTACAGACTCTTTTAAATTCCTTTTATAATAATTGCAAATCATAACATGCCTTTAATATTAAGTATTTTTCTTTTGGGGGGGTGAGTAGAGACAGAGTCTCACTTTTTTGTCCTTGGTAGAGTGCCGCAGCATCACACAGCTCATAGCAACCTCCAACTCCTGGGCTTAGGCAATTCTCTTGCCTCAGCCTCCCGAGTAACTGGGACTACAGGCGCCCACCACAATGCCTGGCTATTTTTCAGTTGTTGTTGAAGTCTGGGCTGGGGATGGGTTTGAACCCATAACCCTCGGTATATGGGGCCAGCGCCCTACTCACTGAGCAATATTATTTTGCAACACCAAATTTAGGAAAACCTTTAAATGTTCAACTAAGCACCTACAATGATGACTTTTCATATGTAAAACTCATTTATGGATCTAGGTACTCATAGAAATAAAAACAAGAGGCAATGGCAACACCAGAAATACAGGGGCAGCCATAAGCACGTTGACCATGCATTAACATAAATATTTCTAATAGGTAGTCATGAAATCAAATTACCCAGCTTTCCCAGTATAGTGTGGTAATTATAGCAATGGGGAAAAAAGAAATCAATCACAATACTCTGTGACATGCTGCTTGGCATGCCAGAAATGAACAAAACAGAAAGTTCTAAGGAAAAAACTATGCCAGCTAAAATAAGATTACGTCTTGACATGACAGAGCACTACTGTTTCTAAACTTTCTACTTGGTGGTTTGTCTGGCAAACAAGCATGGTTATTCGAGAATCTACTATTTGTCTCCTTTTCTCCCCTACTGAGCAGTACCAGGGGTCAGGTGAAAAAGTGACTGACCAGTGAACCCAGGATCTCTACTCCCAGAGCAACTCCCGCCATCAGGAGCTGCCCTAGGTGTGGCGAGCAGCACAGCCTTCCTGCTTCCCTCACACCAGGTCCCTGGTTGGCCTCCCTGACTTTTCTGCCTTCCCAACCGTGCTGCTGAGATTTTCCTGGATCTAACAAGCATGGTGAGTGTCAGCACGTACGAGGGTACTCCTGAAGGAGGAAACACTGCTGGCCTGTGCGGACTCGGAGACACTCATGAATGCCCAGCAAGTCGGGGTGGAGGAAGCAGAATCATCGCAGGAAGACCACTGGACTCTCCTGTGTATGTTCTGAAAGGCCAGACCTTGTGGGTCTTTGTGTACCTGAACTTCAGCAGGAGAACTGGGGACAGTGAGGAAATTAACTTTCACTAGGTGCCTACTACGAATTGAGTGCCAGCCAGTATATTCTGCATGTTAATATATGAGTAACATATAAATCTACATTTTTTTTTAATTATTAGACAATGCAAGTGAACATATAAAATGGCTTATGGAGATACGTGACAGGAGTGCCTTTGAAAAAATTCTTTTGTAAGAGTTAAGTGGAAAAGAATTAGGTCCTCTATAAAGGATTTAGCTAGATAATCACAAAGAGCTGGGCATTTTCTCTTTTTTCTAAAGGGAATCAATGTAGCTTCATAATCTTCATTCTACAGCACCCTCTGCTGGAAATAGTGCCTCAAGTATCAGATTTTCTTGAGTTTTCCTTTTTCCAAATGCTCACAATTCGCACTGTTTCGTCCACTAGAATTTCCTAGAACATGACAATTTCTATCTTCCCACAATCCTGCCCTTCAACTAAGTAAGGCATCATAATCTATATTAGATAACGACTGTCGTCCATCTGTCCAAGCCAAATGCCAGCCTGTTTCATGTTATACCTTACTCCTGGGCCCTGAAGTCTGGATGTGTACAGGAGGGACTGAGGGTGGCCAAAGGTCCCTGGTTGCAAGTCAGGAGGGCCGTGGGCACACGGCCAGTACTTCCAGGATGAAGGGTCAGGAGGCACCAGGAAGAGGACAGGGCAGAGGGAGGTCACTGCAAAAGGGCAGCCAGAGTTTATAATCCCCATCCCCTCCCCTCACGCCTCCTCCCTGCGGGCCACCAGACAAACGAGGACAGGATGAATAGATAACCAAGGAGACAGACCTGAGAATCATATTTTGTTGTAAACAGCAACAGGCTTTTTTTTTTTTTTTAAATAGTTTTTTACCCTGAAGTGTCAGAAAGCTAGGAGTTCTGTGTGGAGAAGGCAGGTGTCCTGTGGAGACTCACTGTCACGGGCTGGGTGGGAAAACTAGGGCTGCTTCCTGACTGAAACTTCCTGAGATACACTGTTTAAGGAAGAAAGACCTGTCTATGCAGGAGGGCAAGGGTGAGTCAGGAGGAGATGGTGTCTAGATACAAACGGAAGTTCTGGTGAACTTGGATTGCTAAGGGTACAGTCAAAGGGTAGGGCGGTAGCAAGCCAGAGAAACCACCGCCCAGAGACCACCCACGGGCTCCTCCAGTCTCACCCATGAAGCTCAGGGCTGTCCTGGTTCTTACACACCCAGCAGGCAGGGCCAGTCACGGGCTTGCAAGGTAATTCCTCTAGCAGGTATTTTGTTTATACCTGGAATGATCACCTCCTTCTTAAAGTTGTGGTAACGGTTATATTAAATAAGTTATGTGGAGTGTTCACCTACTGAATGGACAGAGGATGACCTGAGCTATTTAAATGTGCTTTTCACGTCCCTGTCGAAATAGAACCGACCATGGATCTATCCAATGCATGTGTGAATGGTTTCACTGTCACTGTAAACACTAGCCGATCACAGCATTATTGACAACAGTGCTGTGGAGAGCGAGCCCATCTAATGTCCACAGATGAGTCAGGAAACAAAAATGTGGTGCACACACACACTGAATATTGCTCAGCCTTGAAAAGGAAGGAAATTCTGACATCTGCTACACGAACCTTGAGGACACTATACTAAGTGAAGCAAGCCAGTCACAAAGGACAAACGCCGTGTGATGACATTTACACAAGGGACTGAGAACAGTCAAATACAAGGGGACAGAAAGCAGAATGGTGGCTGCCAGGAAGGGGAGATGGGAGCTACTCTTCAGCAGGTGCAGAGTTTCAGTTCTGCACAATGAAAAGGTTCTGAAGATGGTTGGATGAACATGGGTACACTACAATGTGAATGTACTTAGTGCCACCGCAACATACACTTAAAAATGACTAAAATGGTCAATTTTATGTTACGTGCATTTTACTGCAATTCGAAAAGAAAAAAGAAAAAGTTATGAAAAACTAGTTTCAATGAAATGCTAATAAAAAGATTAAGAGTTGTGGGCGTAAGGCTCTTTTGTTTCCTGTTAGACCTACAAGCTAAAATACATTGCTATTTTGGCTTTTGTTTTCCATATTCATGTCATTCTACAAACCAAATAGTTTTACCTTGATTCAAGTTGTTCTGCTACAATGAAATTATTTTTGAAGCATGAAAGTTTCCTCCAGAAGAGCATGTCTTTCATTTTATGAAGACTCAGAGGAAATAAAATTTGATTATTAAAATATACTATTTTAGGTTTTCCCCATTAACCCCCTCCTGAAAAGGGGAAGAGAAATACACAGGACTTAACATGCTGATTTTTTTTGGTAGCATATTTATCTCCTTAATTGTGTTTCTCTCACAAGCTGGGGAAATGTTATTATTTTATATAATCACCCATATCTGTAGTAAAGCAGAAGCCTTCAGCATGAGGACAAGTTGGAGTAAGAAGAAAACTTAAGAGAAACAATCTACAACAGATGCCAGACAAGTTACTAAAAACAAACATGTGAGAAAGATGAGAACAGTAAACTCTACAGAAAAGCTGGTAGGGTAGGAAAGAAAAAGCATGAAAAAGGGACACATTTGAAGGTAATAAAATGTAAGTCCTATAAATTCATTTTTAAAATATTCCATTAAAATCTGACAAGTGTTTTCTATAAAGGTCCATATACTAAGTATTTCCAGCTTTGTGAGCCATATGGCCTTCCGTGGCCGTTGCTCACTTTAGCACAGAAGTGAGCTTTAATGGTGTGACGATAAAACTTTATTTACAAGAACACGCTGCCCACAGATTTGGTCTGAGAACAGCAGTTTGAATGAACCCTGGTCTAGAAACCAAAACAAGTTAATAATAAGATAATTTGAAATACAGCATATCAATGTACATCGACTAAAATACCAAAGACTCTTATTTTGTCCTTCAATGAACCAGACCTATGAGCAGAAGTTAAAATTTTAAACATCTCTTTCCTATCTAAAGTTCTAAGTCTTTCAAGAGAAGAGGTAAGTGAGCTAAAAAGTTTATACTAGATTCTTCATTTCCACTAAAAATGCGATAAAATCTCACCCATGTTAAAACATTCAGTTTCTCTTTCTTAAACAAAAAAAAAATGTTTGTACTACACAAAAATGAATGAACAAGAGTCAAAATCATACTCTAAGTGCTCCTAACTTTCTTCCCAGTTGAGTAGTAAAATACAGAATAAAATTGGGGCCATTAACTTGAAAAACCTATCACTTCAATAGAGGTTGGTTACTCGGTACAGTATCAGTCATCTAAATTTTAATAGTTGGAAGAGTCACCAACTCTATGCTGTGCACTGAACTTGAATATAATAGGGATAAAATGCAACAGGACAGACCATTTACATGTACATGTAAGAACAAATTAGGACAGTTTCATGTTGAAAATAAACTCACTTTTTTCATTTTCTTCCTAGTTTTAGCTGGGCTTCCCTTACAATTATATTTTACATTGGAATATATGTTCCAATTATATGAGGTAATTGTGGTTAAGCTCTTTGAAATTTGTACATATTTAGTAAGTTTGATGTTCAAATATATGGATTTACTCCATCACTTCTTTTTGTAACTTTAAATATATTTTTACTATTATTAGTGTGCTTACCTCATATATTTCTTATTCTAACAAAAATAATTTAGCTAAAAAAAGGTAAAAGTTGGTTACTGTCGAAACCCTCAAAGAATGTATGAATATGTATAAGATGGAAAAATATCTAAGATACTTATTTTAATGTAAAAAAAAGTGAACATGGAAAAGCAAAATACAAGCACACTCTCCCCCGACATTACTTGTGTATACAAAGAAAATTTATGAGACTGCTCTGCTCACCTCTGAGAAGCAGGATTCCAAGATTTGAAATGTTCATCTTTTACATTAGTGTGTAGTTTATATTTTTTACTATGAGCTTAGATTATGACTTTTATGTTGAGAGTACAGTTAAAAGGCTTACAACCTTCATTATTAAGAGTCAATTTAACTACCAATATTTTTAACAAAAGAATATTTACTCACAGAACCTTTACCATCCATAAAGGGGAGGGGAAGGGGGCTATGGGAGATGGCAGAGTATTTGGGGGGAACCTCACCTAATGTGCATGATGCAATGGTACACTTCAAAACTAATAGGAAATGAGTACAATTGTGATAGATGTGTTACTTAGTTCAAGTAATCATTTCATATTATATATCGAAGCAGTACCCTGAACCCCATAAATGCATCAATGTACAAATGTTATGATTTAATAAAAAATAAATTTAAAAAGATCATTAAATAATAGAAATATGTATAGACACATCCATGAGACACAGTCTTTGAGAGTGAAATCTCCCAGCTGTACAGTACCTCAGCTCCACCCATCCATTTAGGTTCATCAGGAAACTCAGCACACAAAATATCTTCAGACTGATCAGTCCCCAAGACATGGTAGCAGAGCTTTTGGTGGAGGTTGGTGGATGTCTCTGTGCCTGAAGAAGTTAAAAATGTATACTGAATTGCAGCAGGGACTTTTAAGAAAATCTGTTCCATCTACACTGTACAATGCTAGAAACATTTAAAAAGTTAAGTGCCTGGATACACGACTAATATATAAACATAAATCACTTTCCTATATAGTAGCAATGAGTGGAATTTGAAATTAAAAACACAGTATCTTAACAGCACTAAAATTGAAATATAAGTCTAACAAAATATGTACAAGCTATAACTCAGGAAAAACTACAAAACTCTGATGAAAGAAATAAAAGAAGAGCTAAGTAAATAAAGTCCATGCTCGTGGATAGAGGGTGACTCCATACTGTCAAGATATCAGTTCTTCCTACTTTGATCTATAGAATCAATGTATTCCCAATCAGGGTCTTAGAAACATATTTTGTGAGTATTGACAAACTGACTCCAAAGTTTATATGGAGAGGCAAAATACTCAAGAGTGGCCAACCATGACATGGAAAGAGAACAAGGTCTGGAGGACTGACACTGCTCAACTTTAAGACTTAATATAAAGCAGCTACGGGGGAGGCTGACGCAAGAGAATCGCCTAAGCCCAAGAGCTGGAGGTTGCTGTGAGCTGTGATGCCACAGCACTCTACTGAGGGTGACAAAGTAAAGACTCTGCCTCTTAAAAAAAACAGAAATAAAAACAAAAACAAAAACAACTTAGTATAAAGCTATGGTAATGAATCAAGGGAACAGAATGGGAAGCCCAGACACAGACCCACAATCGCTCTTTGACAAAGGAGCAAAGGCAATTCAGGTGGAGCAAAGACGGCCCTTTCAACAAATAGTGCCAGGACAGAGGGACACCCACAGGCAAAAATAATCAATCTGGGCAAGAGTCACACCCTTCCGAAAAGTGAACTCAAAATAGATCAAAGACCTAAATGTAGAACATAAAACTATAAAATTCCTAGAAGATAACTGAGGAGAAAATCTAGATGGCCTTGGTTTGGCAATGATTTTTTAAAATACAACAATAAAGGCATAACATATGAAGAAGTTATTGATAACCTGGCCTTTATTAACAACTTCTGCTTGGCAAAATATATGATCAGGAGAATGAAAAGACAAGCCACAGTCAAGGAGAAAATATTTGCAAAAGACATAACTGATAGAGGATTGTTATCAAAAATATATAAAGAACTCATCAGACCTAACAATAAGAAAAAAGACAATTGACCTTAATAGACAGCCTACTAGAGAAGATACTCAGACGGTGGATAAGCGTATGAAAAGATGCTCCACAACACGTCTTCAAGGGAAATGCAAATTAAAACAATGTGTTACCGCTACACACCTGTCAAAATGGACCAGATCTAGAACACTGACACCATCACATGCTCGCCAGGCTGTGGAGCAGCAGGAACTCTGATTCACTGCTGGTGGGAGCACAAAATGATACAGCCAGTAATGGTGCAGCCACTTTAGAAAGCAGTTTTGAAGGTTTCTTTCAAGACTATATGCAGTCTTCACACACAATCCAGCAATTGTGCTCCTTGGTATTGACCCAAAGGAGTTGAAAATATATCCACACAGGACAGTGCTGTTGCTCAGTGGGTAGGATGCCGGCCACATACACTGAGGCTGGCGGGTTTGAATGTAGCCTGGGCCTGCTAAACACCAATGACAACTACAACCAAAAAGTAGCCAGGCGTTGGGGCAAGTGCCTGTAGGCTCAGCTACTTGGGAGGCTTTGGCAAGAGAATCGCTTAAGCCCAAGAATTTGAGGTTGCTGTGAGCTTTGACGCCATGGCACTCTACCCAGGCTGACAGCTTGACACTCTGTCTCAAAAAAAAAAAAAGGCGGCGCCTGTGGCTCAAAAGGGTAGGGCACCGGTCCCATATGCTGGAGGTGGCAGGTTCAAACCCAGCCCCAGCCAGAAACTGCAAAAAAAAAAGGAAAAGAAAATACACCCACACAAAAACCTCCATACACAGATTTCTTTTTATAGCAACTTTGTTTGTAATCACCAAAACCTGCAATCGACCAAGACATTCTTAGCAGATGAATGGGTAAACTGAGGTACATCCAGACACTGGAATATATTCTGCACTAAAAGGAAATGAACCATGAAGCCATGAAAAGGTATGTAGGAACTTAAATGTATTGTTGTTTCTAAGTGAAAGAAGCCAAACTGATGTAAATTCCAACTACAGGACATTTTAGAAAAGACAAAACTACAGGGGCAGTAAAGGGATGGGTGACTGGCAGAATGAACAGGCAGAGCACAGAGGCCGTTCAGGGTGGTAATACCACTGATACTATTACCAGTGTTGGATACTTGTTGTCACGCACTCGTCCGAACCCACAGAAGGTACAACACTATGGACTCTGGATGTGTCAATGTAGATTTATAAATTCTAACAAATGTATGTACCACTCTGGTGGGGGATGTTGATAATGAGATAGGCCATCCCCGTGTGGGGGCGGAGGGTATGCAGCAAAGCTCTGTACTTTTTTTATTAGTTTTGCTATGAATTTAAAGCTGCTCCAAAAAATAAAATTAATGTTTAAAAAAATTATACCAAGATTTTATAGCAGTGAAGTAAAAAAGATAATACCATAAAGTAAAAAAAAGCTTTATGGTACTTAAGTAATCTTCATTGCATTTGCACTGGTAGGAAGCACATGCTATGACCTGCTCAGCTTCACCTGCGAGGCCTGAGATGGCTGAGATCCTCTTGGCCAGAGGGCAGTAGAATTAACTGGGAGAAGACACTGGCTTTCTTAAATCAGTCACAATTACTAATCATTATTTTTGCCAATGGAAGCTGATAGTTCATGCTTTTTCTAAATTACTTTAGTAACATAATTCTCCCCTAAGAACTGGACCATTATACTTACTTTGTCTCCCAGAACTTGGAAATAACCAACATTTTCTAACTTTGGGGCATCTTAACACAGGCAGCTAATTTGGTATACAGAGCACAGATGTCTCTCTTTAGCCAACAGCCTGGAATAAGAGTCTGCGCTTAGTTCCTCTTGGAGTTCACTGGTGAATTAGGAGAAAGGTCTTGCTGTAGCCTTATCAAAGGCAGCAAAGGCTACACACAGCTCAGAGATGAAAAGCAGCCTAGCCACGTTCCCACATCACCTGGGGCAGGTGGGGGGAGAAAAGCAAGCAAGTGTATTTCAAGACCACAAAGACAGAAAGTCATGAAAAGGGGACAGCGCGTGTGGTGGAAAGCACTGGCATGGCTGTGGTTCCTACAGCAAGTTACTGAGCCTCTGCACCCAAACTACTCATCTAGCACAGCAATCATAAAACTCACCTGTAGAGGTCAACTGAGCTCACAAGAAAATGCGACACACAATGTAGCAATGTGGGACGCCATAAGGAAGAAGACGATGTTAAAACCCTATACCAGTGAGGTTCAAGGTACATGGCCCTGCCTGCCTGGGAACATGGGGAGGTGAAGGAGGAAAAGAAAGACAAGAAATACAAGACCATACGAACAAACACAATAGGATCTTTGTGCAACTGAAAAGAACAAAGGTGTGTCCAGGAAGTCCCAGGGAAAAATTGATCAAGGTAAACCAAATCAACAGGTGACCTGTAACTTCTGATTAGAGGAAGAGATGGGGTTATTGCAAGAGGAAAGTTTTACAATCAGTCATCATCATCAAATAGGTTGGTTTTATTTAAAAAGTCTACCTCCTCCACCATCCCCTTGGGAGATATGTAGTATAACACAGCTGTGAGGGACTGACTGCAATAGTGACCCTACTTTTTCACAATTTCTCCCTTCCCTATCCCATTGGAAAGAGGCTGGCCTTGAAACTTGCCTTGGCCAACAGAATGCTGCAAAGCTGATGTCCCAGGAGCAAGCCTAAGCATCAAGAAGGCTGTGTCTTTCAGCTCTCCCTCTTGGAATCCTGCTAAGGTACTGGTGCACAAGCCTGGGAAAGCCTGCCAGAGGCCGAGAAACCACAGGGATCAGACTTGTGGCAGCCTACTTGTCCCAGTCGATGCCCCAGAATATACAAGAGCCACGTCAAAACCACCCATCTGACCTGTCGCTGACCACAGATACATGTTATAACAGCCGAGCCCAGAAGGACTGCCAGGCAAACCCACAGACTCACAGCAAAAATAAATGGTTATTATTCTAAGCCACTAAATTTTGGTGTGGTCTGTTCAACAGCAAAGTGAGCTGATACAACACCCTTTGAGGAAACATGGTTCTGAACCAAAAACTGTTATGTAGTGTTTAGCTTCTATTTTAAGTCACGTAAAGTAACACTTCATTTTGTGAAAAAAGTGCTTTATGTGGAGGCTACACTTACCATCGCTTTTTCCATCCTGCTGAGGGTATGAGTTGTAGAACATTCCCTTCCCATCATGCGTCCAGGCCATACAGCTGAACTTGACTCTTTCAAGCACATCTGGAAGCTCTTTGGCACCATCAACTTTCATGAACTTGATTGTCACCCAGTCTGAGCCACTGGCGCTCAGACCATAGGCAAAGTATTCCCCATCTTCACTGAATGCATAACCTAGGGTCACAGGAGCACTCATTAGATGACGAACACAGACACTCACCTTCTGTCTCTGCCAACTGCCGGTGACACTGTTTGACACATGGAGGTAGAATGTGGTGACGAAAGCAACAGAAAACCAGTAGTGGGGACTCCTGGGGGCTCAGCCCACGCCTTATAGGAATTACCCACATGATCTCGGACAAGCTTCCAAATCTCTCTAGGTCCTAGTTTCTTCATCTGTAAAAGGAATTGAATTATATGCCCTCTAAATTATTCCATCTTGTTTTCTTTCTTTTGAGACAGGATCTCACTCTGTCACCCCAGCTAGAGTGTAGTGGAGTATCACAGATGACTGAAACCTCACACTCCTGGGCTCAAGTGATCCTCACACCGCAGCCTCCTGAGTGGCTGAAATTACAGGTGCCTGCCACCACACCTGGCTAATTTTTCTACTTTTCATAGAGATAAGATCTTGCTCTTGCTTAGGCTGGTCTCAAACTCCTGACCCCAAGCAATCCGCCCACCTCAGCCTCCCACAGTGCTAGCATTTGGTATTTTTATAATTCAGTAGCAGTTCAGTTGAAAGCAGAGCTCATCTGGGACTTTCGGCATATTTTATTTATACTCGAAAGGGAATAAGAGGAAAAAGGAAACTGCTTTTAGAGTCAGGGCTGAATTATGACACCCGCCATATAACAGAACTAAACTGTAGCCATTAGGTAACTTTTGGGACAGATTCCAAACTGTCTTTGCAATCTCATTTTCAGAGCATTACTGGCGTTCAAGAATTAAAGTCCATACATCAGACCACCACAGGCCCAGGTAAATACAGCCTGAGGGTTTGCAATGAAGGCTCCCAACATGCACGTTTCAAAAGCGATCAGGAAAAGGAAAATAAATGTTGTCTACAGACTGTTACGCCACATCCAATTCTTTAGGGCCCTGAAAGAACCCTTATCACCTGGAATGTTTCTTGACAAGAATTGTAACCAACTCAGTTATCACAGGAGGTTTTATAGTTATTTTACCTGCATTTTCAATTAATGAGAAATTGGTTTAAAATTTCATGAAACCTATTCATTAATCACTTACAAAACCTCTGAAGCATCTAGCCTCTTATGTAAGTGTAGAAAAGCAGCTAAAAGGTGATGAGGAGAAAACAAATAGTTACCTTTATTCTACACAGCATTGCAGTTTTGGAATTATTTACATAAAATTAGAAAATTTTCAGAAAAAATTTAAATAAAACATCTGACTTGAAATATATGTTTAAAAAAAATCACATACTATCAAAAGAATCTGAATGTTTATTCCTATTAAAACTTCCCCATAATACTCTTCTCAGGCAGCTCAACAAGTGGGACGGTCTCGGGCCTAATTTACTTTCTTATCCATCAGGGCCGTGCATGTGGCAAACATTCCAAAAAGAAGTCCCTGGAAGAATGGATCCCTGGGGTGAGAGGTCAGACTCTGTTAGAATGAAGGCCTTCTGGGTGGGCTGTAAGGTGGATCTGGGGGAAAATTAAGTTCCTATGAAAGATACGTTACTTCAACAGAATCAGCGTATTAAATGCATTTAAAACAATGGCTCAGACTCATGGAGGAATGTTACTAAACTGGCTAGCATTCATACTAATATTTCCAATGACCAAAGTCACTGTTTATATACACTGACTATCTGGGGAGAGGAGAGGGTGGAGCACTGAAGAGAGAACCATGGTTGGAGACGCTTGTGTAAAAGGGCTTCTGCACAGATTTGATGGAGCAGGGCTCTATCTCCCATCTTACTGATTACAGAGGACTTCAGGCTCCCAATTTCTCAATTCTAGAGGGTCACACCTACGCCTCCTGCTCCTTCTCTCTGAAATAGATGATACCACAGGGCCAATACTGGTCTATGGCGTCTTAGGCCCTGAAGGGAGTGTGGGACAGGCGAGCTTCATCTGTATTAACAGCTGCACCCATCACTTGCGTCACTGCCTGAGCTGTGCCTCCTGTCACACCAGCACTGGGACTGGACTCTCACAGGAGCGTGAACCCTGCTGTAAACTGCACCTGCAAGGGATGCAGGCTGCATGTTCTTTAAGAGAACCCGAGGACACTTCCCCGCCCCCACCACCACTGTCCATGGAAAACCTGTCTTCTACAAAATCAGTTCCTCGTGCCAAAAAGGTTGGGGACTACTGCCACGAGGGAATGCCAAGCCAACTTCATTTAGGATGTCATCAAGAGATTACATTTTTAGAATGTATAATTATTGAAACATAAAACTAGAGAATAATCTACATCCTTCCTGGAGAACTCTGCTTACAGCGCAAAGTTGGAATATAAGGTGCAAAGCTGTATTAATCATCACAGGCTGTGGAGGAGGCTGTTTGAAGGCTGTTGAAGTTTTGGAGAAGGTGTGTAGCAATTGCAGGCAAAACTCACTCATTTTCAGAGGACAGGATACCGAGTTGTCTGATTTCTACAAGATTGCGTGTGGGTATTTTTTATTTTAACATATTGACAATTAACTAGATTTTTTTTTTTTTTTGAGATAGAGTCTTGCTGTGTTGCCTTAGCTAGAGTACAATGGTGTCATCATAGCTCACTATGACTGCAAATTTCTGGGCTCAACTAATTCTCCTGCCCCACCCTCCTGAGTAGCTGGGACTACAGGTATGTGCCACATTTATGGGTAATTTTTTTTAGCTTTTGTAAAGACAGGGTCTCACTCTTACTCAGGCAGGTCTCAAACTCCTAGCTGTTAGTGAACCTCCCACCTCAGCCTCCCAGGATGCTAGAATTATCAGCATGAGTTATTCCACCAGGCCTAATTTATAAGATTTGAAAACTCTTAACCACCTCCTCCTCCAAGTGAGAGATAGATCTAATAAATATTCTTTTCTATTTAATATGTATAGTCAGAACATTCTTTGCTTAAACTTCTCAGAGAACAGAATTTATTTTTTTCTAATAAGGTCTTAGGGATGTTGCAGAGAATGATGATGATACTTTAAGATTCCAGAAGGCCTAGAAGCTAATTTGGGTCCAGTGTAAATCATTCTCCAGCTCTTCTTCATGCCACCAGAGTAAAAGAGAGGAATGTGACTATTCATGTGTTCTAAATATACACGTGTGCAAGAATTAGCTTTCCTGATACTGCATGTGCATCTGCTCTACAATATGGTCTACACCCTGCCTGGTATTTCAGAGGTGAAGCAACTGCACTAATTTCAGGGCTGCAAGTGAGGGCCCTGGGAAGTTGCAGGGCTGGCTGTAGAGCACTCACCTCGGAGCGCCACCGTGCCATCCTCAGAGAGTATGTTGGGGTCCAGGAACACTCTGGCCTCGCCCTCTAAGGAATCTTGTACATATAATACTCGTTGGTTCTGCAAACCTGTATTGTAAAAATAAAAATACCTGGGGGACAGAGGTGGTCTTAATTTAGCTGTGGTGTTTTCTATTTGTGGAGTAAAACCAAACACATATAACCAGAAAACCCAAACAAATCCGAAAACATACCAAGGCCATGCCAGCGACACGAGGACTAGGATGAGAGGCCTCACCTGTCCCTGCATCCACAGCTTATTACCTGCATGGCTCTCTCTATTCAAATAATTTATTGTAATTCTGCGCATTAGCTATGTAGAGACTAAGATTATTTTATTTGTTAAACTTAAAACTGATATTCAAATAAAGCAGTGACTTTTTTATTTGTTTATTTATTTTTTCCTTGTTCTTTTAAGAAGAAAACAGATTTTCTAAAATAAAATTCTGGTTCTGTTCCTTAGCTAGGGTGCTCAGGTGGAAGGTGAGCACACTTTCCATGAATGGAGAGCATTTCAGGCCTTGCAGTGGGGGTGGCTAGACCACTCGACTCGGGGCTGTAGCACAGAAGCATCTATAGATGATAGATACATAAACAAACGGGCACAGCTGTGTTCAGTGAGCCTTTATAAGAACAGGGGGCAGGCAGGGCTTGGCACTCAGACTCCACTTTGCCGATCTGTGTGTAAGAGTAGAGAGAACCAAAGAAATTCTAAAGTAAGTTTGTGATGGTGGCTCCGAAGAGATTTAAAAAAGGAACAAGAAAGTATGTTTAAGTGGATGTTAAGGGGGAAAAAAACAATTCACACTTGCCCATTTCATCATTTTGCCCTTTTCACCGTTCTTAGAAGGAAAAACTGAATATAATGAAATGCTTTCCAATATTATACATCAAAGATAATTAATTTTGGAGGCAAACAAACTCCCATGCCTGTTTATGAATTATCCTATCTCACCCATTACTAGCCACAAGACAATAATGATTTCCCATAATCTAGATTTCTTCATAAGACTTATCTCTACTAAATTTCTTAACCACTATTTCAAGAATTTAAACCAATACCCAATAGACCCCAAAACAGCATTCTCTTATTCAAGAGCACAAATTAATTCCTTTTAAAATGGATGAATTTTATAAACTGGTAAGGTACTTACAATCTGTGTTCTATAACTTAAGAAAGCACATTCATTTGAAGGGACGAAGAAAATTCAAAGGAAAGTGATTTCACATACCGTTTTCCTTTCTTGAAGTGGCAACTATACTTGGGATAGTCATACAGCTCTGTCATCCTCTCTTTGTATAAACCCCTGTTAGGGCACTGCTCAAGAAATGGCACGGTAATTTTGTTCTGGGCCTCCACGAAAGCCTGTGGAAAAGTTAAAATGGACAAAGCAAATTCAGTGTGAAATGTTCTATGTGGAATGTTACCCACTACCATGTAACAGTAAGGTACATTTTCTTCTCAGGGGGTGACTCCTGTCTCCCTCACTCCCAGCCTCACTCACCTCCTTACTCTTCTCAGAGCTCCTGCTGAGACGCTGACTTATTAATTATCAATAAGTAATAACTACTGTTTGCAGAGCAAGTATGAACTCATTTCAAACTCAAAATAATACTATGAAACAGGTTCTTTTATTTGGCCAACTTTCCAGATGGGGAATCTTGAAAGAAATGAATATAATGAAATGCTTTCCAGTATTAAACATCAAAGATAATTAATTTTAGAGACAAAGTTCTATTACTGTTTATGAATTAGCCTACCACACCAATTACTAGCCATAAGACAACCATGATTTCCCATAAAAAAAAAAAAAAAGCTGCCCCATGTCACACACCAAGTGGCAGCACTGGCTCTGGAATCTGTGCTCTGAACATGCCGTCCTGTGGCTCAGGTCATGCGTTGTCCATAACCTACATGTACACAGTACCAGGGTTCCAGGTTCTTACTCAGCAGCTACTGGTCCCAAGGCATTTCAGATTTAAAGAGATAGACATACCTGGGTACTAGTTTATCAGTTTTGATCAATTTTGATTCTGACTTACTAAGACCATATTAACTTCAGAGAACTTTACTAAAATCTGCAGCCAAAAAATACATTTAAAAAAAAGGAAACAAATATAAATAAGAACATCAACAACAATGGTTTGTAAGCAGGGTAGGAGATGCTGGCTGCAAAGGCAGGGAAAGGGCTGTTTCCACAGAAGATCGAAGCACACCTCTTTTATAACTGAGCCGTCAGAAAGCTTACAATACTATAAAAATGTGGCCTCATAATAATTCACATCTGGCTATTACTAGGAAATGAAACAAGACCATTTATATCAGTTTTAAATTCCATATGTTTCATCAGATGTCTATAAGCAGGTGAAACGTCAGGGAAAGGTTTCAGAAAAGAATATAATTCGAATGGCAGACGAAAGTGTGTTATTATCAGCGTCTACGTCTAACCTAAAAATGGTCTATATAAACGGGCAAATGTGCTGTGAGTTCCCCTACCCAAACCACAAAGCCTTCTGGAGAATGCTGATTTTGGGCTGAGAGAAGCTATTCCAAAGCTCACTGGTGCTCCCAGGGTGCTTGAAAACAGGAGAGAAGGGGTGTAAAGTATGAACATGTTAATTAACATTTTTGTAAGAAGACCAATTCAAGAAAAATAAAACTCTTATGCGTCACATTTCTTATCTCATTCAAACATAAAATAACATTTACTGAGCCCCATGGAAATATAATTCCATCTATTACTAGGGATTGGCAGACTAAGCCCTGGCCTGCTTTCACAAGGCCCTTGAGCTCAGAATGGGTTTTATAGTTTTAAAGAGTTGGCTGCACCAAAATAGCCGGGCGTTGTGGCGGGCGCCTGTGGTCCCAGCTACTTGGGAGGCGGAGGCAAGAGACTCGCTTGAGCCCAGTTGTTGGTGGTTGCTGTGAGCTGTAATGCCACAGAACTCTACCCAGGGGGACAGCTTGTGGCTCTTTCTAAAAAAAAAAAAAAAAAAAAACTGCAACCCTAAATATGCATTTGGCCTTCAGCCAGTGGTGTCCATTATTTTGTACATAGACTGAATATATTAGAGAAAAGACACACATACTCTGCTTTAAAAATGTAGTGCATTAGGCTGGATGCAGTGGCTCCCGTCTGTAATCCTAGCACTCTGGGGGGCCAAGGTAGGTGAATTGTTTGAGCTCAGGAGTTTGATACCAGCCTGATCAAGACTGAGACCCCGTCTCTAAAAATAGCTGGGCATTGTGGCGGGTGCCTATAGTCCCAGCTATTCGGGAGGCTGAGGCAAGAGAATCATTTGAGCCCAAGAGTTTGAGGTTACTGTGAGATATGATACCATGGCACGCAACCCAGCATGACTGAGACTTTGTCTCAAAAAAAAAAAAAAAAAGCAGTGCATTAATACTTAAAGCCTTTGTAGAGTTTACCTAATTCAATCTTCTGATTTTATAGATGGGAAAGCCAAGATCAAATGAGTTAATTCAAAGGTGTTAACTGAGACTCTCTGTGGGCACATAATAGTTATCTACTTAAACTAGCCAAAATGAAAAGGGACGTGTGGGAAGGAGGGGCAGAGGGGATGTCTCATGGAATCTAGGAGCCCGAGTGCTGCTGACTCTTGCAAAAGGCCTGAAATTAGGAAGACGAAAGCTATGGGGAATGTCTTTCTCTCTCTCATCTCTGCTCCCCCCCCCCACTCTTTCTTTTTCTCTGCAGATGGACTCTCTCTGTTCACTCATTCAGTTGGTTCAATATGGTTGCTGTACATTTCCCACTTTTCTTCTTTTTTGTAGTTTTTGGCTGGGGCCGAGTTTGAACCCACCACCTCTGACATGTGGGGCTGGTGCCCTATTCCTTTGAGCCCCAGGCGCCACCCTATATTTCCCACTTTTTGTTTGCTATAGAGTATGTTGCCTACACAGATATATTACCAAATTCTGCTTTTCCAGGAGAGATAATTTGAGTGGCCCCGCTGGGGTCAGATGTCCATGATGATCCCAGTGAATTCTGGCAAGGATGCTTATTTAGTATAGTCATGACTGCTGGCGGAGAGAGGATGACCAGAGAAAGGTAAATGCTTAAGTTGGGCAGACCCCCCCCCCAAGAAAGTTTTGGTTCTGAGAATTCAGTAAGAAATTGCTGCATTCTCAGAGAAAAATGAGGAGGATCTGAAATAAGCCAGTGGCAGCAATTATGGGCAGAAGTTAAGCAGACTTCTGAAAGAGATGGAGAAAATTATTAAGATCTGGTGATTAGTTGGAAATTGGGGAGAGCGAATTGTTGAAGATAGGAAATGGGGTAGAGGGTGCTCATATTTACAGTAAGGACCACAGGAAAGAAAGTTTGGGAGGTATGTATGAAGGGGGAGCTTGGGGCTTGATTTCAGTTTCAAACAGGGTAAGTTTGGGGTACCTGTGAAATTACAAGTGGAAATGTCTTTTGGGTTAATTGAGAAAATTGAATGTGTGGGTCTGGACCTCTGGAAAGAGTTGTCAATATTATGAATGTAATTAAAGGATGCTTACATGCTTAATGGGTGAAATCATCCAGGGAGCATTTATAGAACCAACAGAAATGACTCAGGACTGAACCCTGAGAAAACACTAGCCTTTAAGGAACAGGAAGATGAGGAACTCTGAAGGAAATCAAGAAGAAGTAGAGAAATACAGCAGAAAACTTAGCGTGTAATGTCCTTTTCTATGGAAGCCCAAAGCAAAGAGTGTTTGATTTAAAAAATACCACCAGTGAACAGTGCTGGGTGCGTGTCACGGGAGGTAGTGTCTGAAAAGCACCTGCCACAGAGAGAGATCCTGGGCCTTGGAAAGGGCAGAAGCTGCAGAAGAGGTTTCTGAACGACTGGGAGGTAGAGTGTGGCGATGGCAGGGCAGGGAAGAGAGAAAGAACATAGGCAGTCTGTGAAAGAGAAGAAAGGAGTGGTAGCTAGTTGGATCAAGAAAGGGGTGAAGAGATTCTGAGAGATTTGGAGCATGTGTACATACTAATGGGCGGGAGGAGTTAGAGATGAGTAATCGAAAATACAAGGAAGGGGCGGTGCCTGTGGCTCAAAAGGGTAGGGTGCCAGTCCTATATGCCAGAGGTGGCGGGTTCAAACCCAGCCCTGGCCCCAAAAAAGAAAAGAAAATACAAGGAAGAGGGGACATTTTCTGGAATGAAATCCCTAAAGGAGGAGGCATGGGCTCTAAAGGCAGGATTAGGGATGGAACCAAGGCCTTGGTGACAAGGGAACTTTGAAGAGGGAGGGGTGCTGAAGTTGAGGAATGTTTGGTAGATTCTGGACATTTTAGGACTTGAGAACTGTTGGAGTTTGGGGTTGTGGAAAAGGGGGAGTGGAGGCTTCCCTCAGTGTTGAGATTTTTAAATTGTGCTTTGGACCCTGAAGGTAATTTCAGATCCCAAAGTAGTGGATGGCTGTGCCGTATAGATCACTGGGACTGGGAGAGAAGGTAGTAATTGCAGACAGGATCTCGTTGCATTTGAACTCTCGTCTGAGCCAGGTTGTCAAGTGTGCTCAGCATTGGACTCTCAGGTTTCCTTAGGATTGAATCACTAATTGCAGTGAAGCAGGCACTGAACACAGTCAGCATCTTTTACCATTCAGCTTTCATAAAAAAGCCTAAAGGCATCTTTCTGTTCAAAATTTCACTGAAAACACTTTCCATACCCCCATCACATACTCCTACTAATGCAACCCTATTAGGATGTGTGTACAATCTGATTTTGTCTAATGAGAATCATTTTTCACTTCATCTAAAACCCTTGACTTGCAGTAATTAATTACTGCTTGAAAGCTGAGAGGTGAGATGGCTGAGTTCCCTTTTACAGCCTGAGGAAGCGAGAAGGTGGGGGGTGGTGCAATGAATTCTATTCCTTCCTTTTCTCCAACTCTGGCCCTCCCATCCCACATCAGACCACATTGTCCCCAGCCTGAATTTCTTAGGATCCTTAGTGAAGATGAAGGTGAAAGGGATAAACAGGGATGGTGAAAAGAAGTAGATTTTAGAATAAGAACATCATCTACCTTATCCCCACTCTCTCCCCAATCTACAATGCTACACTCCCTCTCCCGTGATGTGCTGCTTCTTGGTCTGAGTCCCTCCTGCCTCCTGTGGAAACAAACGTGGTAGGGATTAGGAGAGATCTTGCCTGTCTCCTGTTCGGCACAGTATAGATTGCATCCTGCCTGCCATGGTTAGAGCAGATACAAAAGGGCAAGAGAGAGGCGTTAGGGCCAGGAAGGAATGAATGTAACTCCAGCTTTGTAGCCGAAATCCCTCCCACAGCCTGGTCTGGGAAATGATCTCCTGCACTGTGCTGGAAGGTAGAAGGTGATGTGCTGAAAGTGAATGCACCAGTAGTTACTTGGCACTGTTGCATGTTGTCACTGAGCTCTCCCTGTCATGGAGGTGAGAGGTTTAGCCTAGAAGGAACATGATAGGGGAGTGTTAGGGCACCAGTTCTACCTCACAGTGGGAAGAGTAAGTTCTACAGAATAACCTCGTTTCCCAGGACGGCACAGCGGCCACTCCTAAGTACAGAGGCCAGAGGTCAGATGATGAAAAGTTCAGTGAATTCCTTGCCTTGCTGTGGCTTAATTTCATTATCTGTAAAATAGGACTTGAGTCTCTGATGGATGATAGCTAATCTAATGAGAAAAATCACAGTAGAATGTGCTGGAGGATTCTTTGGAAGCACATTTTGTGGGTGAGCTTTAGGGAATGAGCCTGCTAGGCACAGGCCCAGAGCACTGGGCACACACCCAGGTTTGGGGCAGAAGACTGGGGTTCTACTGCTCACACAGCAAACCTTGATTCCCCATCGACAAGATGGGTATAATAATACTCGCCTCACAGGGTTGTCATGAGGATGCAATTAGATAATGCATGTGAAAGTGCTTGGCGCTGAGCTGAATCTCAATCGTGCTATTTTTGGATGTGTCCTAAACAGATGTGCTGTAAGTAGCTGGAAGATGTGAAGGTTGGATGGGGACTAGGCCATGTGACCTTAATATCATGGAGCATTATATTGGGTTGTGTTTCTTCCTTCTTACATTTGGATTATATTTGTGTTATTACCCCTGCAGTTTTTCAGACCACTGTGAGGTGTAGCAATGCTTCTGTGATCATTTGATCTTGTAGAAATGAGACTCTAGAGGCCATTTTTTTAAAATCAGGCACGTACAGAAATGTCACTAGGTGGGCCTAGGCCTTGAAAAACTTCACGTAAATAGATTAATTGAGCTAATTATTGGAATTCACTTTGATTCATTTGCTTTTTGAATGTTTATGTGTATGTGATATGTTTATGTCTCCATTAAATAAAACTCAAACATAATTGTTACATATTTTTAAATGATATTCTGTTAAAGACTAATGCTACCCTTATGGTTAAGGAGGGGATAGTCAGTCATTGTATATATATTATATGTTTTCTGAAAGGAAAGGATTTTTCTGTTTTATTTTATTTTAAAAATTTATTAATTTGAGATGTAGTATCACTCTGTTGGCCAAGCTAGAGTGGTGTGGTGTCAGCCTAGCTCATAGCAACCTCAGATTCCTGGGTTCAAGCAGTCCTCCTGCCTTAGCCTCCTGAGTAGCTGGGACTACAGGTGCCCACCACAATGCCGGGTGAATTTTTCTATTTTTAATATAGATGGGGTCTAACTCTTGCTCAGCCTGGTCTTGAACTCCTGAGCTCAAGGGATCTGCCTGCCTTGGCCTTCCAGATTACGGGTCTGAACGCTTGCTTCTGACTGGATTTTTCTATTTTAATCTCAGAAAGTCACTGGGGAGGAAGTTGGGCTGATGGAGGATGAAGGGGACTTTGAGATTGTGGTCTGGCAGGATCTGGGAGAATGTGTGGGGCTCTCTAGGCCAGATCACTCCCCTCTCCAGGCTAGGCTCATTCTTCTGTTCCTGCTTCGTGCTACCATTTGACCAGACAGGCATTGGTCTGCCTCCCTGCCCTGACCATGACGGAAGGGTGGAAACATTTTCCCAGAAATAAACCAGTCAGGATTACTGTAAGTGTAGAGACAAATTAATGCAATAACTCCACGATGAACAAAGTATCAGAATTTAAAATAAAGACAGGATCGGTAACAGTGCTGTGCCCAACCATATTGGAGCCTGAGGCAAAAGAAAAAATCAATACTGATCTTGTCTTTATTAAAAAAAACCGAAATTTGTTTATTTTGGATTTTTTGGCCTTACTTAACTTTGATTTAAGAAAAAATAATTGCATTATTCTCTGAAGTGTAAATATATAAAAAAGTAAAAAATATTGCAGATAAATATATTTATCTTAACTATTAAATTTGTGTCACTTTTCTAAATTTTATGCTCCTGCCAAGCGCCTCACTACCCTCACCCTTGTGCTGGCTCTGGTTTTACATATATTAAAGGCAGAGGAAGTGTCCCCTCTTATATAATTCAGTTCATTGATTGGTACTGCTGTGCTCTTGGTCCTTTTTGGAGACTCATCATAACAAGCCTTCCCACGTTTGGAAGCCTTCCCTTTGCTTAAACACAAGCAAGCAGAAATTTTAAAACATAATTTAAAAAGATACCATGTTTCCCCCAAAATAAGACCTACCCAAAAAATAAGCCCTAGCAGGATTTCTATGCATTTGTTAAATATAAGCCCTACCCTGATAGTAAGACCTAGTGATGATGGGCGTGGCTATGCAGCATAGCATGCATTTTGGAGCAGAGAGGAAGACATCCCCTGAAAATAAGCCCTAGTGTGTCTTCTTGAGAAAAAATAAATATAAGACAGTGTCTTATTTTCAGGGAAACACAGTACTACATGGTCATTATAGAAAATTTAGAAGGTAAAGAAAAGGATAAGGGGTAAATCAGTCTTGGAAATATTTTTAAAGCTGTGTGCAATGGCTCATGCCTATAATACTAGCACTTTGAGCAGCCAAAGTGGGAGGATTGTTTGAGGCCAGGAGTTCAAGACCAGCCTGGGCAACATAGCAAGATCCCATCTCTACAAAAAAATAAAAAAAAAATAGCCAGGTGTGGGACACATGCCTGTAGTCCTATATAGGCATGAAGCTGAGGTGGGAGGATGGCATGAGTTTGAGGCTGGAGTAAGCTATGATAGTGCTACTTCGATCCAGCCTGGGTGATAGAGCAAGATCCTATTCCAAGAAAAAAAAGTTGGTCATTTGTGCTGTGTTTTAATCACAGCATTTTGTTATATTTTCTTCTGTATTTTCTTTTGCTATACATAAGTATTTTACATAGCTGTGTTCTCAATAAACTTAGAGCTTTGTGTCTTGTTCTTTTAACGTACTGTATTTTATTTTATTTTTTAAAAACAGAGTTTTTTGCCCTTGGTAGAATACCATGGGTGTCACAGCTCACAACAACCTCCAGCTCTTGGGCTGAGATGATTCTCTTGCCTCAGCCTCCAAAGTAGCTGGGACTACAATGCCCAGCTATTTTGTTATTGTTGTTGCAATTTGGGTGAGGTTGGGTTCAAACCCACCACCCTCAGTATACGGGGCCGGTGCCTTACTCACTAAGCCACAGCTACCCAAGCATTTTAATATATTTAAAATGTTGAATATTTTACTGACTGTATAATGTTATTTTGTATGGACCAACTTTATTTATTTATATATTTATTTATTTTTGCCAAATTTCTCTCTCTTTTTAGAAGACAGAGTTTCACTCTTGTTTTGAAGGCTGTTGTGCAGTAGCTACTCATAGATGTGATCATACCTCACTGCAGTCTCCAACTCCTGGGCTTGAGAGGTCCTCTTGCCTCAGCCTCCAGAGGAGTTGGGACTATAAGCGTATGCCACTGCACCCAGCCCCAAATCTCTTACTGGTTTTTTTTTTTGTTGTTGTTGTTGTTGTTTTGAGACAGAGCCTCAAGCTGTCACCCTGGGTAGAATGCCTCGACTTCACAGCTCACAGCAACCTCCAACTCCTAGGCTCAAGCGATTCTCCTGCCTCCACCTCCCAAGTAGCAGGGACTACAGGCACCCACCACACACCTGGCTATTTTTTGGTTGCAGCCATCATTGTTGTTTGGCAGGCTGAGGCTGGATTCGAACTGGCCAGCTCAGGTGTATGTGGCTGGTGCCTTAGCTGCTTTGAGCCACAGTGCTGAGCCTCTTATTGGGCTTTTAAGTAATTTCCATATTTTATGTTTATAGTTTTTGCTGTTCTTGTTGAGAAATTTCTTATACATGTTTCATAGATATTTCAGATTATTTCCTTAACATAGATCTCTAGAAGTGAATTTTTTTTTTTTTTTGAGACAGAGCCTCAAGCTATCCCCCTGGGTAGAGTGCTGTGGCATCAGAGCTCACAGCAACCTCCAAATCCTGGGCTCAAGTGAGTCTCCTGTCTCAGCCTTCCAAGTAGCTGGGACCACAGGCACCTACCACAGTGCCTGGCTTTTTTTTTTTTTTTTTTTTTTGAGATAGGAGCCTCCAGCTATCCCCCTGGGTAGAGTGCGGTGGCATCACAGCTCACAGCAACCTCCAACTCCTGGGTTCAAGCAAGTCTCCTGCCTCAGCCTCCCAAGTAGCTGGGACCACAGGCACCCGCCACAATGCACCCAGGTATTTTCTGGTTGCAGCCATCATTATTGTTTAGGCGGCTGGGGCTAGATTCAAACCTACCACCTTAGGTGTATGTGGCTGGTGCCTTAGCCATTTGAGCCAGAGGCACCAAGCCTCTATAAGTGGATTTTGACAGTCAAAAGATCTAGGCTGGGTGGCCATAGCTCAGTGGTTAGGGTGCCGGCCACATGCTGTGGGGCTGGTGGGTTCAAACCCAGCCTGAGCCTGCTAAACAACAACAACAACAACAACAACAAAAATACCTGGGCATTATGGCAGGTGCCTGTAGTCCCAGCTACTCAGGAAGGTAAAGCAAGAGAATCACTTGAGCCCAAGAGTTTGAGATTGCTGTGAGCTATGATGCCATGGTACTCTACCAAGGGTGACAAAGTAAGACTCTGTCTTAATTTAAAAAAAAATTCTAGTGGGCTTTTTGTGCATGTTGCCATGTCACTGTCCAGGCATTTGCCAGCTGACATTCCTACCAGAGGTCTTTTTACCCGACCCAGACTCCCTGCTGATAGAATGTGTGGATTCTCAACCTTTCCCTTTTCAAAGCTTTATTGATGTGTAGCAATAGTGCTAGATACTTGGGTAGAATTGTCTTCTTCCTGTTAGGTCAGGTGGGATTCTCGGTTCTTGTGGAGATCTCCTTGTCTTCCTTGTTTTGCTATAGACCTCATCTAAACCCTGTACCATCTTGCTTTCTCCTGGTGCCCTGACCTGGCTTCTGAGCCAGTGAGTGGGCACTTCTCTAATTAAGCTTCACATATTTTCCCCGAGGCTCTAATTGCTCTGCACTGACCTTGTGGCCTCTTTTCTTCAACCCTTTGTTGAGGCCTTCAAGCCTTTGGGTTAATGGAAGACTCATCTTCCTCTCTAACCCGTTTTCTATCTCTGTTTTAGTTGGCACACATTTATTATCAGTCTAGTTGGTGAGTTTATACTCATTTGGTTTCTAGGCTGTTAATGCTGGATCTCTGCTTTAGTGAAGCTTGGTTTCTATATGTTTTCTTTGGATCCTGAGTCAAGTCTGATCTCAGTTGTGCCCAAGAGGGCTGGAGAGCAGGCCATCCCACTGAGAGCCAGGAACTGACTCCACAGTTCTGTTTCTCTTCCTGCTCCCCAGCCCCCACTTCCTTTGCTGTCACTAAAAAATGTTTCAACCTCTCAGGCTTTCTATTGAGCAGAGAGAAAAGGACCACATAGAGCCTACCAACAGTTTCACACAGGCTGAGGTTAGGATAAGCTGCTTGCCTGAAGTGTAGAATTTGAAGGGGAATCTAGAACTCTAATCAAGGTAAAGAATATTTATACCCAATGTTTGTTTTTGTGTGGTTTTTTTTGAGAGGGAGTCTCACTTTGATGCCCTTAGTAGAGTGCTGTGGCGTCATAGCTCATAGCAATCTCAAACTCTTGGGATCACGTGATTCTCTTGCCTCAGCCTCCTGAGTAGCTGGGACTACAGGCACCCACCACAACACCTGGCTGTTTTTAGAGACTGAGTCTCACTCTTGCTCAGGCTGGTCTTAAACTCCTGAGCTCAAGCAGTCCACCCACCTCAGCCTTCCAAAGTGCTGGGATTACAGGCCTGAGGCACCATGACCGGCCTTGTATCCAATGTTTTTTTGTTTTGGGTTTTTTTTTTTTTTTGAGACAAAGTCTCAAGCTGTCACCCTGGGTAAAGTGTTGTGGCATCACAGCTCACAGCAACCTCAAACTCTTAGGCTTAAGCAATTCTCCTGCCTCAGCCTCCCAAGTAGCTGGGACTACAGGTGCCTGCCATAATGCCTGGCTATTTTTGTTGTTGTTGTTGTAATTGCCATTATTGTTTTAGCTGGCCCAGGCTGGGTTTGAACCTGCCAGCTTCAGTGTATGTGGCCAGTGCCCAACCCACTGAGGTACAGGTGCTGCCTTGTATCTGATGTTTTAACAATAAAAATTAATGCAGGGTGGCGCCTGTGGCTCAAAGGTGGTGGGTTCAAACCCAGCCCCAGCCAAAAACTGCAAACAAAAACAAAAACAAATTAATGCAAACAATCATGGTGAACAAAATTTAGAATTTAAAATAAAAACACAAGCAGTAATAGTGCTGTGCCCAGCCATTGTGCAGCCTGAGACATAAGGAAAAATCAGTAATACTTGACTCTGTCTTTTTGTGCCCAAGGCAAGTGCCTTACTCCCCTTACCCTCGTCATGACCCTGGTTTCCCACCAAAGGCTAAGGATGTTTTCCCCTGATGTAATTCAGTTTATCAGTTGGTGCTGCTGTGCTCCTGATTCTTTTTGGATATTTACCTTCTCAGCAGATCTCTCCAGGTTTATCTCTGGCTGATCTTTTATTTTGTCTGGTATGAACGACTTCAGCCTTGATAATCCCAGGTAAAAAGCATCTTCCCAGCATCCTCAGATAAGTGAGTGCTCTGAGTGGTGGGGATCTTATCTCCTCTTTTCCCCAAAACTGATTTGTGAGGTCAAGAAAGGTAATAATACAGACTATATTCAACTTCCCTGTGACTTTCCTTTCCCAAGTCGATTTTTGACAGCTTTTCTTCCTTGATCTTCAAACAGTAAAGCATATTCTGTTTTAATATAAATCTAAACCTTAACTTAGATTTTTAATGCTTTGTTTTCATACTCTGTTCTGGATACATTTTATTAAAAAAGCCTGTAATTGTTAAAATTATTAAAACTCTAGATCATATCAGAGCTTATATGTTCTATAAATATTGGTGCAAAGAGTCTTCCGGTCATTGGGTGCCAGGAACAGAAACTTAATTCAAATTTGAGTAAGTATAAAGGAATTTATTGGATAAATACAAGAAAACCTCCCAAACCCATCGTTAGGAAATGAAGCTAGATTTTGTGGATACTGGAAAGATACCAGGTAGATCTTGCCTGTCTGTCAGTCCCTCTGACTTTTTGGAGCCTTATGTATGGCTGTCAGTAGCCACCAGCCTGGTCTATATGGTTGAACAGCATCATCTGATGACAGTTCCTGGGTTATCATTTCAGATTCTCGAGGGATACTGTGCACTCCCTCGTTTAGTTAGCTATGGCCAAGGAAAGAGGTTCAGTTGATATGGTTAGTAATATCTAATTGTCATTTCAGCAAGGAGTGAGGTAAATTAGAACAGTGTATTTTCTACAGTGAATAATAATAAATTCCTTGCCCTGTGAGACCATTTAGTCTTAGTGAGAAATACTTGCATGCAGACAAGTGAATATAATCAGGCTAAGAAAATCACACGTAGAGGGAGACATTACATTCTGTTGGGTGAACATTAATAGAGAAGTCCTGGTTTGAGTTATACTAACTTGGACTTAGAGCTACAAGTTTACTAGTTAAGGAGAATACTGACATTCCAACATGCACAAAGCACTGAGTTTTTAGAGAACGCTATCCAGGCATTCTTCAAGAGTTCAGTGTGGGCTTCAGATTATGTTGGGCCTCATATACCACGATAAGGTTGGGACTTAATCTTGTAGGTGGTTGAGAGCTAGAGGAGAATCATAAATAGGGAAGCCACATTATTGGATTTGTTAATTAATGTAACATCTATTAATCATCCACCACTTCTAAGCATTGTACTAGTCCTGAGGATTCCAAGATAAATAAGAAGCTTTTCTTGCCAGTTTTATTTTCTTTGGTGACTTTTTTTTTTTTCAGTTTTTGGCCAAGGCTGGGTTTGAACCCACCACCTCCGGCATATGGGGCTGGCGCCCTATTCCTTTGAGCCACAGGAGCCTCCTGGTGACTTATTTTTTAGATGCCTCATCTAGAGAACAAACTAGAATGTTGTACTTATGTGTTCACAGTATTCAAAGTCCTTAAATTGGTGCCTATAATTTCTACTAAGGCAGAAAAGAGTTGTTCCTTTGTTGCCTTGGTCTATCAAGTGGAGAGATTAACATGTCCAATATAATCACAGTATACTGAGGTAAGGTGCAACATAACAGAAGGACAGGCCAAATAATATAGTAATTATTTACTGCCAGGTAAAGGGAAGACTTCACAGAAGAGGTATTATGTTAACAATCTTAAACTCCTTTTATCAAGCCCTAGATTGGGATGGGATATTCTAGGCAGTGAGAGCAGCATGTGTAAACCTCCTGGGAGCAAAGCTACAAAAAAGGTTAAAATTCTGAAAGCTTGGTGCTGGAGGAGGAGGGAATATTGGGAGATGAGGCAGGGGAGGAGAGAGCCGTATTCAAATTATAAAGGACTAGAGCTGTCATAAATTGATGATGGGAGCATAATGGTTGAAACACTTTGGGGAAAGGTCTGGCAGTTTCTTAAAGAAGAAACTTTATACCTGCCCCTTGGCCTAGTACTTCTACTCTTAGTATTTATACCAGAGAAACATGGCACAAAAAGATTTGTATAAGGGCTGGTGCGGTGGCTTATGCTGTAATCCTAATACTCTGGGAGGCCAACGTGGGCAGACTGCTTGAGCTCAGGAATTACTGACCAACTTAGCAAGAGTGAGACCTCATCTCAAAAAAATAACAAAAAACTGACTTGTACAAGAATGTGTATACTGGGGTGCCAAAAAAATGTATACACATTTTAACAGATCTTGTTATCTTGTTGGAAGTAAAATCGATCATTCCCCAAAATTATAGGAATTGCAGGTAAAATTTATGTGTGTAGCTTGCCTAGGTACACTTGACCAGTAATGGTACCTTCAATTTAACTTTGAAAAGTAATACATAGATAACATCACTTAAAATGCATACACGTTTTGGGGGAACCCTCTGTAGAGCTTTTCATAGTAGCCCCCAAATTTGAAATAATTTACTTGTCCATCTGTAAGAGAAAGGACAAATAAATTTATTCAAATAATGGAAGACTAGTCAGCAATAAAAATTAACAAACTGCTAATACACTCAGCAAAATAAACTATTATGAGGAGCAAAATATTCATACACAATAAAGCACATACTGTAAGGTCTCATTTGAATGAAGTTCTAAAGTAGGTAAAACTATTAATAGATGAAAAAAGTTAGAACAGTGGTTGCCAGCTCGGTGCCTGTGGCTCAAGTGGCTAAGGCGCCAGCCACATACACCCAAGGTGGCGGGTTTGAATCCAGCCCTGGCCAGCCAAAACAACAATGATGGCTGCAACCAAAAAATAGCCAGGCGTTGTGGCGGGCGCCTTTGGTCCCAGCTACTTGGGAGGCAGAGGCAGGAGACTCGCTTGAGGAGTTGGAGGTTGCTGTGAGCTGTGATGCCAGAGCACTCTACCCAGGGGGACAGCTTGAGGCTCTGTCCCAAAAAAAAGAACAGTGGTTGCCTCTGGGAAGATATAGATGGGATTGTGTAGAAAGGAAGTGATGGGATTGTGTAGAAAGGGACTTTCTGTGAGATGGAAAGAGTTTGTATTTTGGTAGAGGTTTGAGTTACATGAGTATGTGTATTTATCAGAACTTATCCAATAATATACTTAAGATTTGTATGTTTCATTGTAAAGAAATTTTATTCTCAAAGGAGTAGGGCGCCAACCCCATATGCCGTAGGTGGCGGGTTCAAACCCAGCCCTGGCCAAAAACCACAAAAAAAAAAAAAAAAGAAAGAAAGAAATTTTATGTACCCCTTAGCCCCCAAATGAACCATGCACTCTGAACTATTTCTTCTTTAAGAAACTGTATGCCCTCTGAAGTATTTAGGGTGAAGTGCAGTGAGGTCTGCAACTGACTTGGAAATGCACCATAAATCAGATGAGTTGATGTTTGCATAGATGGATGATAAGTAGGTGATAAAGTAGGTTTAGCAAAAATGTTAACAGTTGCAGCCTCCAGGTGATGAGTATATGGATGTTTGCAGTGTGACCTTTTCAACTTTATTGTGTTTGAACTTTTTCATAATAAAATGGGGAAAATATAAAGGTTCTTATATGCTGCATTAAGGAGTTTGGACTTTCCTCTGGCTTGGAGAAACTCAAGCAATTTTAAGAGGAATTATTTGGTAGAGGTTGTAGAAGAAGATCTGAGGCACAGAGAGTTGAAACTATGATAAGAAAAGAGGAGGGTATGAGCTAAGGTAGGAGCAGCAAAGATGAAGTAAAAGGGATGGATTCTGGGTTTAGGGATAGAGTTGCTACGACTCAGTGAAATCACCTTGGGTGATGGTGAGGTTTGGCCTGGGGAGAAGATTGTGAGCTGGTACACAGTCCTCAGTGACTAAGACCTAGGAGCTGATAGCTGACAGTAATATGGTCAGATGGCCTGCTGTCAGAGGAGAGGCTTTATTTATGTGGTATTAAACTGGAGTTCTCTAGAATTAACATTTAGGAGCTGAGAGAATGTCAGGCCAAAACTTCAGCTTTACCAAATCCTCTGTTCTTTGGAAAATGTGGACCGGTATCACATATGGAGTCCTAGTGGAAATGGTTACAGCCAGAGCTTGGGAGTGTGTCATGTAGGAGGAGGGTGCTGACATATCCAGGGACTGATGTCACTCCCTTTGGCTGACCTCAGCTGCTCTCTTGCTGAGTAGGAGATTGTGGCTCTGAGGGGTGAGCGCAACTCATGCCCAAAAGGCTCTCCACTCCTTCAGGTAAAGGGTGCTATGGGATTGAGCATGGGTATGTTTGATCTCCTTTCCTTCTCAGTTGAAGAGGGTTCTCATTCCCAGCACAAGTTTTATTTTTGAGAGAAGGGATCCTGTGTAGTACAAGTGCTTGTTATTGTTACAGCACGGAGATTTCTGTGAAGCTCCCCATAAAACCACCTTGAGCATGTTGTCGTAGGTTGAAGGGTTCATTTCAGTTGGCCTTAGCCTCATGCTGTTCTCGGTCTTGCCAGGCACAGGATTTTTCTCTGCAAAGGTAGACTTACCTTTTTTCCAACAGGATGTTCTAGCAGTATATGTCCCTCTAGCCCATACTAGACATATTCTTCTGAATGCCTCGGAGTGTCCAGTGATTCTGGTGTTGTTGGTATAGCTTTGATGGTGGTGATTTAGTATCCTTTATGGTATTAGGCAAACACATTGTATAACAAACACTTAAGAACCTTCTATGTAGCAGCCATTGTGCTGAGTGACAGATTTTCCTCAGTCATCATCCCTGCCCTTCTGTAATTTACAGTGTACAGCGCAAGAAGGCATTAACTAGGAATTACCCCCGTAAGTATTTCGTTACACTCAAGATATGTCCTGAAGGGAAAGTAGAAGGGCATTGGGAACAAGGGCCTTAACCTAATCAGAAAGGATTGAAGACCAGGGGCAACCAGGGAAGGCTCAGCATTTAATCCAAAGCCTAAAGGATGATCATTAGGAGCTGCTCAGGCCAAGAACTTGGTGAAAGGGGCGAAGGTCCTTAGGGTGGCACATGTGCAACTTTGGTCAAGAAAGAAGGCTCTCGAGGCTAGAACAGAGTGAGCAGTGGAAGGGTGTGGTATATGGATGAGCCTAGAGAGAGATCCCATCATGTAGGCGCTTGAAGGCCTTGAGCATATTGTCCTAGGATGTTTTTGGAGTTTTATTCCAAGCAGAGTGAAAAGCCACAGAGAACTTTCAAATAGGTAAATGATACTCAATTTCTGTTTTTAACAAATCACCCTTTCTGCAGTGTGGAGAACAGAAAATGGTTTTGTCTGACCTGGGGAAGCTTTTCTGTGGATTTCAGTGTACCAAGAATATGGCCCTATTAATGTTTCTCACCATTGCTGTCTACCTTAGCTAGATGGCTAACCCCATGGCAACAGTACAGCAAAGGGAGCTTGGGGAAAGGCCCTCTTTTAGTCCGCAGGCCAGACCCCATGTGCTCTGCTTCTAGCTGCAGTAATCCACAGCCTCTGCTGTGTGTGAACCAGCTTGATTTCGTAAAATCTTCCCTTTTGTTCCAGGCAGGTACTTTTCCTGGACATTTTTGTTTAAGGTCGGGGGGGACTCTTGCCAGATCTCCAAAGAGAACCCCTGAGTGGGAGATGCTCCCTAGTAATCACCTTCCTGGAGAGGAAGAGCTGGTTGCCAGCAGCACCCCCTATTCAGCTGGGGTGTTGGCCTTGCTTGGGGTCCTACTGACGCTTCTGTCCCACTACCACTGTTTGCCAGTCTGATTTTGTGCCCACAGCCTGACTGGGGAGAGAGGGGGTTGAATACCTCAAGTCATCCCCCATCTGGATGTTCTTTCTGTATTGGGAAAGGACTGCTTTGATATGTTCCCCAGAAGGAGCTGGCACATGGTGATTTTTAATTTGAGGCAAATGACGTTAAAAAACAAACCCTAAGCCTCCCCTGAAGTTGTTGCTGACACATGCTTTGGATTGACCTTTTCTCCTGTGAAAACTTTGCTGTGCTCCTTTCCATCTGTTCTAGGGCTTTGAAAATTTTTATTTCTTCTGAAACTTTTGGCAAAGTTGTCTTTCTTTTTTCTTTGAGACAGAGCCTCAAGCTATCACCCCAGGTAGAGTGCTGTGGTGTCACAGCTCACAGCAACCTCAAACTCTTGGGCCCAAGCAGTTCTCTTGCCTCAGCCTCCTGAGTAGCTGGGACTACAGGCACCCGCCACAACACTTGGCTATTTTTTGGTTGTAGTTGTCATTGTTTGGCAGGCTGGGACTGGATTTGAACCTGCCAGCTCTGGTGTATGTGCTTGGTGCCATGGCTGCTTGAGCTACAGGTGCTACTGCAAAGTTGTCTTCTGTGTGAATAAATGGTGGATGGGTGTTTGTGAGCCTCTTGGTCATCATTCCTTTTGGGGGCTCACAAACACTGTAGATAGTGCACAAGTTCTTAGCTTGGAGAGAACTCTCCCACCTGATCATTTTGAGCAGCAGAGCTGCGGCAGGTCCCCTGCTCTGCCCATCCCTGTGTCATTGCTCTCATCACTCTGGAGTGGAGATGTTTCTGCATGGTCAGCTGCTGGAGGGGATGTCCACTTAAGAGGATGTCTGCTTAAGAGATGGACTAGGAATTGGCACTCCTGGAGTCTAGCAGGACTGTTCCACAAGGTGGGAAGTACGAGGAAGGCCGCTTAGGCTTTTCTCTGTGCTTCAGTTTCCCACTTGGTCAAGTGGAGGTTGTAATACATGTCCTGCTCATTCCATAGGCTCTGGTAAAGCAGGGTGGTCTAGTTCAGTCTGAGCTCAGAGATGTTTTCCTTAACCTGAACAAGGTTTAAAAGATTTTTAGAAGTTTGCTGGCTGGACACAGTGGCTCATGACTATAATCCTAGCACTTTGGCAGGCCAAAGCAAGAGGATGCTTCAGCCCAAGAGTTCAAGACCAAACTGAGCAACTTAGTGAATCTCCTGTCTCTAAAATATATTAAAAAATTAGCCCAGTGGAGTGGTGTACACCTGTAGTCCCAGCTACTGAGGAATCTGAAGCAAGAGGATAATAGCTTGAGCCCAGGAATCTGAGGCTACAATACATTGTGATGATGCCACTGCACTCAGAGCAAGATCCTGTCACACACACACACAGAAGTTTGCTGCATGGATTTTAAAATCAGTAGATTTCACCTAAAAATCTAACTTCTCTTGGAAATCAAAAGATTAGCAACTTTTAGTCCATATTCCTCTGTGGTTTGGCTGGCTGGTGCTGCCCTGTGAGCAGGGGCACATTCTAGTTGCCATAGTCCCCGCCCTGTCTGGTCTCTTCCTGATGTGAGTCTCTGTCATCAGACTCTAGTCATACATTTTGTTGTATCTCTACTGTTTAAGTCCTTTATGTGATCTGTCTGGCCCCTTTAGGCACAAGAGTTTGTGCCCTTGATCTGGAGAAGATATTCCAGATTTAGAACTTTGCAAGTAAAAATACAAAGGATTGGGGGTGGAACAGGAGGGAACACCTGTATTTGTCACCATCTTCTGTGTGCTAAGTACTTTCCCAAAGCTTTTGAGATATATCTCAGCTGCCCTTCACAAGTGAGAGGACAGCCTCAGGGAGATTGTAGCTTGCTGGACTGTAAAGGAATATGACATCTGTATGTAAAGTTGATGTAGCAGCGTAGCCTCCTTCCTAGAAGCTGCCTGTACAGCTTTATATCTATAGTAGACGTGCACGTAAGGGCTTTTTGCATGATGCAGTAGTGTAATCCTTTCATCTTCACAAAATAGTTCTGGTTTTTTTTTTTTTTTTGAGACAGAGCCTCAAGCTGTCACCCTGGGTAGAGTGCAATGGCATCATAGCTCACAGCAACCTCCAACTCCTGTGCTTAAACGACTCTCTTGCCTCAGCCTCCCAAGTAGCTGGGACTACAGGTGCCCACCACAGTGCCTGACTATTTTTTGGTTGTAGTTGTCATTGTTGTTTGGCAGGCCTGGGCTGGATTCAAACCCACCAGCTCTGGTGTATGTGGCTGGCACCTTAGCTGCTTGAGCTACAAGCGCCGAGCCTTCACAAAATAGTTTAACGTAAAAGTATAGAATATTTTTTTTAGGTAGGATCTTGCTCTATCTCGTGTGCTGTAGTGCAGTGGCACCATCATAGCTCACTGCAATCTCAAACTCCTGGGCTTGAGTGATCCTCCCGCCTCCACCTCCTAAGTGGCCAGGGCCATAGGAGCAATGCCACCACAACTGGCTAATTTTTCTATTTTTTGTAGAAGTTCTCACTCTTATTCTGGCTGATCTTGAACTCGTGCCCTCAAATAATCAGCCTGCGTTGGGTACTTTTGTTTTCTCCTTTAAAGCAGAGTTTCCCTTTTTTTAATAGCATCTTTTCTAAAATTACTATTACACAGATGAAAGTGGAGCTGCTTTGTTTGAAACTGAGAAGGAAGCTGTGTGCAGATCCCTATGCTTATTAAATAAGTTAGTTTTTCATCACAGGGCCTCTGAAGTACTTGCTATAATCCTAGGGCTCAAAGGAACCCATTTTTAATACTACTAATTTAGTCTTAATTTCTTCAAATGAGGAAATAGTGGTCCAAGAGGTCCAGTCACTTGTCCAGGGCTGCCTTTTCATTTTTATGTCCTGGGTAAATTTCACTTTAATTGGATTCTCTGATTCTTTAGAAAAGCTTCAGAAGGCTCAGCGCCTGTAGCACAGCGGTTTACGGTGCCAGCCACATACATGAAGTTGGAAGGTTTGAACCCAGCCCAGGCCAGCTAAAACAATAACAACTGCAACAAAAAATAGCCAGGCATTGTGGCGGGCACCTGTAGTCCCAGCTACTCGGGAGGCTGAGGCAAGAGAATCGCTTAAGCCCATGAGTTTGAGGTTGCTGTGAGCTGTGATGCCAGAGCACTCTACTGTGGGCAACATAGTGGGACTTTGTCTCAAAAACAAAAGAAAGAAAGAAAAGAAAAGCTTCAGAAGACTTTTATTTTCTGCTTGCTTTCTCTTGGTAATTCAAAGAGAAACTGAATTAAGGAAGCAGCATTCACTGAATTTAACCTTACTTTAAAAGAGATACAGAGTGTTTGTAGGGCAGGAAAGGAGGCAGGCAGAGAGCAGAAAATGGGCCCAGAGAAGGTTTTTCTCCTTGTGGTTTTCTCTGCCTCCTTTGATTTATTTCTTCTTTCCATCTCAGACAAGTGGAAGCCATTCCCAAAAGTGTAGATGCAACTTATGTTACGAAGTGAGGTTTCCTTTTACCTGCAAGAAATAGGCAGGTGGCAGATTTCATTATTGGAATTTAGGCCTAATTTTAAAATATCCAGCAAAACCTCTTTGGCAGCAAATCCAGAAAGCCTGTCTCAGCACCGCGATGGGCTTCTTTGTCTCATATCCCTGGCCTAATCATTCTCATTGTCTGCCCAGCTGTTTCCCATCACTGCTCAAATAATCAGTTGGTGTTTTCCTTCTCTTTCCACTCACCTTACTTCTCCTCTCTCACTTTTCCTTGCTAAGTGGAAGTCACTCGTGTCCTGATTCATTCTGAACAGCCCCCGGGGCCTGGCACTCTAGTGTGATTCAGTATTTGATACAGAATCCAAAGATGTACTACTGCTTCCAGAGCCCTGTTGCTGATGTCACATATCATAATGAGACTCCTTAGGAAGTTTTGTCTACCTTTGTCTTTAAAAAGTTGCAGTTTAAAACTGTGATCTCTCATTGATGTTGGAACTGAAAGAGATTTTGGAATTTATATAACATCTTCTGTGTATTATAGAGCTTCACACACCTTCTCCAAGCATAGAACTAGGCATTTGTGTTGTCTTCGCTTATTTGAAAGGTAGAAGTCCAAATTATTTCAGTAATATTCTTGGTGACTCCATGATTCTATGCTTATTAAAGCCTTTATCAGGAAAGTGATGGGAAGCAGCTAATCCTAGGATTTTTTTTTTTTTTTGAAGACAGTCTCACTTTGTCACCTTTGGTAGAATGTTGTGGCGTCACAGTTCACAGCAACCTCCAACTCTTGGGCTCTAGTGATTCTCTTGCCTCAGCCTCCGAAGTAGCTGAGACTACAGGTGCTTGCCACAGCACCCAGCTGTTTTTAAAGACAAGGTCTCAACTCTTGCTCCGTCTGGTCTCAACCTCTGAGCTCAAGCAATCCACCCACCTTGGCCTCCCAGAGTGCTAGAATTACAGGTGTGAGCTACTGCATCCAGCCCGAAAATGCCTTTAAAGTAAGTCATATATAAATGTTAGGTAGAGAGAATATTTCATAAACCCCTCTACAGAGAAGAAAGGCAAGAACTGTGATGTGTATAAGCTAGTATACACACACACACACACACACATATAAAAGTCATTTTTTAACTTTGTGGAATGTGGGTTGTTATGTTTCCCTTCCTTAGTCATTAGTAAGTGGAGTGAGACTGGATTAGACGTAGAAAACTAGAGAATCAGAGGAAGCTTTTCCGATGTGGTTTCTTTAGCCTCTGCAGTGTAGCCTGTCCAGGGTTAGTATAAAATGTGACTTTCTGATTAAGTGCTGACTGTGTCTTAGACATTGTTCTATGGCATGATTAGAGGCAAACCAAACAGATAATATCTCTAACCTTATGACGAGTTGTAAATGCTTGTCCACATCTCCATCAACAATTAGGGGAAAAGTTAGACCAATGTGCGTGTTTCCCATGTAAGTAAAGCAAATCTCTGTATATTTAAAGGAAAATCATGTTTGTGTCAAAATTATCCTGCCTACTTCACTTGCTTCCTTTACATAATAGAGCAGATCCTTTTTCTCTTTTTCATTTAGTAAATTGGTGGCTGAAATTATCTTAGTGGTTAAAGACACTGTCAGTAGGCAGAGAGAATGGTGTAGGCTACTGAATATTAGAATTTCTTACTTCTGTCCAAACCATCCCCTGCTCAGCTTTAGACTTTCCCATCTAATCAAGATCTTGGGATGCAACTTAGTCTGAAATAAGCTTCTCCGTTGACAGTCTTCTCTGTTGGCAACCTTCTATAATAGCCTGAACTCTTTTTAGCTCTAGCTGACAATCTCGTCAGCCTGATGTGTGTGGTGGACAGGGACCTGGACTCAAGTAGTGAGTCTCACCATCTCAAGTGGTGCTGTCTCCCCTCTGCCTTCTAACCTAGTTGTTTATATCCACGTTTGCTCAACTACATAGTGATAGTGGCCAGCATCTTTAACTGACAAATCTTGTTAGGCTTGGATTTGGATCTCATGATTTAAATGCTTCTCATCTGTAAATAAGCCCTTTAATAGGTGTCGATCCTTAATAACATGGTTTTGACTATGTTTGGCATAGTGATTCATGGCTTTGCTTTGCTTTTAAATTTATCGTGGTCATAGGGTTTGAGAATTGGGGATGGCTCTTTGTAGCCAGTTAGGCTGGCCGAATTGTGTGGTAGGCACCTGACCCATTTCTTCACTCCTAGCTGGGAAGATCATCTTGCTACCTACCTGACAAAGAAAACTACACTGCTCCCATCTGGTGGTAGTTATCTCAAATTGCAGCATCATCAAACTGCTAAAAGAACTGCCTTGTCCTTTAGTAGTGTCAGACTCCAGGAACGACAGAACCGTAAGAAATCATAAGGAGCATGATTGGATGTCTCCTTACTGTCTGGAGGGGTACTGCATGCTTTTCTACTATGAGAACTGAAGTGGAAAGAATGTTTTTTGGACAATCAGCAGTGACATTGCTCCAGGTTCTGTCCAGAACTAGCCATGGGACTCCTAAGCCTTACTTGGTTTCTCTATCCATAGAGCAGGATGCTCGCTAGGAGCGTTCCAGGTGCAGAGTCTTATAATTCTGTGATTTTTGTTTAATTCAAAACACCTATAAAATTAATATTCACTGGGACTATTTATAAAACAATTATGACTGTACATAAAACATTTTAAATGTATGCTATCATTTCCCTAATTCTAATTAATTATCAGATAATGTCATGGATTTGATAACTTTCGGGAGTAAAAAAGATTAACGTCACTGTCTTAAATGTGCATTTTTATTACCGGACAAATTCAGATACCCTAAAAAGTGAAATGTAAATTGATAATTGAGCAGTGTAAGTGGATTTAAACTATTAAAATAAAATGGAAAATGATATTGAGGCACAGAGATTAGAGAGATGACAATTAAAGATTGTATGGTAAGGGCTGCTGAAGGGGGAGAATTGCTTGAGGTCTGAAGTTAAAGATCAGCCTGAGCAAGAGTAAGACCCCCATCTCTACAGAAAATAGACAAATTAGTCTCAGCTGCTCAGGAGGCCGAGGCAAGAGGATTGCTTGAGCCCAGGAGTTTAAGGTTACAGTGAGCTATGATAAGGCCACTGTACAGTAGCCCGGGTGACAGAGTGAGACCTTGTCTCAAAAAAAAAAAAAAAAGATTGTATGGTAAATTTTAGTGTTTACCTGTATACTGAAAAAGACATAATGACAGGAAATATACGAACATACAGTCTCTGGCAAATCGTCACCATGCACATCTGGAACATTTGAGCCCATTGAACATATTTTTGTACAGAATTACATGTGTATTCTGTGAAAACATGCAATAATGCTTTATGATTAAGGCTCTTTTTGGTTGCAAAGAACAGAAATATACTCAAGCTAACTTGAGAAGAACTTTTACAATTATACTATAAAGATTAAACGGGAAGCACCACGGACATCTGCAGACAAGTACTGAAGTGCTGCTGAGTTTCGGGAGAGTTACAATGGCACAGTCAGGACCTGAGTCTTATTTCTCAGGGAACTGAGGTCTATAAGGCTGCTAATTGATCTGTATCAATTTTGCATGCAGCTGCTAGCCCCAGTACTGCATCACTGCCTCCAAGTTCCCATGCTGATGTCTTCCTCTGTGTTCACCTCTATTCAGTTAGTGGCTACCTCTGTGCAAGGAGTAGCCTCGTGTTTTGTTTTGTTTTGTTTTTTGGCTGCACAGAGTCAATGAACAGGATATTCAAACTAAATGATGGTGGTATACTAGGCAGGTGGATGAACTGAATGTCTAGTGTAACTGCTGCTTATTCCAAAGCATTCAACTTTAATGGCTTTTCCACACCATATTTGTCGAACCCCTCTTCTCTTAACCTCTTCTCTTTTTTTTTTTTTGAGACAGAGCCTCAAGCCATCCCCCTGGCTAGAGTGCTGTGGCATTACAGCTCACAGCAACCTCCAACTCCTGGGCTCAAGCGAGTCTCTTGCCTCCGCCTCCCAAGTAGCTGGGACCACAGGCACCTGCCACAACGCCCAGCCATTTTTTGGTTGCAGCCATCATTGTTGTTTGGCGGGTCCGGGCTGGGGATTTGAACCCGCCACCTTAGGTATACGTGGCTGGCGCCTTAGCCGGTTGAGCTATAGGAGCCGAGCCTTAACCTCTTCTCTTAACAGCAGTATGGAATATCTCATACAGTGCTTTGGAAGTGAGATTGAGGTTAGGAATTCTAATAATTTGTGGAACACTGAGGTATAGCAGATCTGTAGCCTTTGAGAATTCCTGTTAGAATTTCTGTTAATGAATTGTGAACTGTCTTTTAGAGAAAGGTCAGTGCAGACATTAAAAAATCTGCTCAATAATTGAGTCATCCTTGCCTCATGTCTGCTGTGTAGAATAGCACTTTTGTACCTGTATATTGTATCTTTTCAATAGGCCATGCGATGAGGAGGGCAGGAGGAATATACAGGGTCTGGTAGAATTGAATTGAGGGGTAGAGTGAGGAAGGATGAGGAGAAAAGAAGAGAAAGACATCCTTGAAATTAATTGACAGCTATTTAATAATAGCAATTATAGAAATAATTTCTTAGTCTCTCTGTTATGAGGGAAAGAGGGCTGGACATATGTTTCTTAAAAGTTTTTTTTTTTTTGAAACAGAGTCTCACTGTGCCACCCTTGGTAGAGTGCTGTGACATCATAGCTCACAGCAACCTCAAACTCCTGGGCTTAAGTGATTCTCTTGCCTCAGCTTCCCAAGTAGCTGGGACTACATGCATCCACCATAATGCCTGTCTATTTTTAGAGACAAGGTCTCCCTCTGATTCCAGCTGGTCTCAAACGTGTGAGCTCAGGCAATCCATCTGCCTCGGCCTCCCAAGTGCTGAAATTACAGGCGTGAGTCACCATGCCTGGCCCTGTTTTTCAAAAGTTCTCAATTTGAATATATCTCTTTGAGCCTCTGCTTTCTTTGGCTGGCAGTTGTTGTTTTAAAGGGAAAAATAACAACCAAACCCACATAATTATAGTAAGAATTAAACAAGAGCATCACATATGCCTAAGACCGTGGTTGGAATATAGCTGGGTCATTTTCTTGTGGTCATTTATCTGTTTATTTATAGGTTCTTTGGAAGATAATTACTGTTCTTTCATTATCTTCAGATGCCTGTTTGGGAATGGTTTCTCTGACTCTTGCCACCTAATCTCACAAGTAATATCTCAGAGTTCTGAGAATCTCAGAATGCCGTGATGGCTGGCTGACAGTGGCATCAGTGACATTATTAACAGTGACAGCAGCAACCTGCAGCCACCATGGTCATCAGACTGACTTTTTGAACATGACTCAAAAGAGCTTGTGTGTGTTTCTCTCACAGGTGGATTTGCTATCGTGTTTCTGGTGAGGACAAGCAATGGGATGAAATGTGCCTTGAAACGCATGTTTGTCAACAACGAGCATGACCTCCAGGTGTGCAAGAGAGAAATCCAGATCATGGTAAGGCTGCCCCTCAGACTTGGGAATGTTTAAGTAGAGGCACAGAGTGTGCCTTCTCATAAGAAATCTGCAGGGGGCTTGTTCCTTCCTCTGAGATGGCCAAAGAGGCCTTTGGACAAGATGGGACTGAGCAACCATGGGATGAATTGTGAACTGTCTTTTAGGGAAAAGTCAGAAAGGTTGCTTCTGTCTGGTTATCCTCAGCAGGAAGATGGATGAAAAAGGAGCATATTGAGAGAACTGACCGATTTTTAGGTTGGGGAAAGCTTACTTGACAATTTGGTTACCTGACCATACTTTAATCCATAAAGCCTAATTTATAATAAGCCTCCTCTTCTCGTCTTATCTCTGTTAGTTGCCAGTTCCCAGTTACAGTTTTCAGCCCTCCTGCACTCTTCAATGGAACCTAGGCTCTGTGAACCTATCCTTACCTGACTTTATATATATATATATATTTTAATTAAATGATAGCTGTGTACATTAATGCAATCATGGGGTACAGTGTGGTGTTTTCATATACAATTTGAAATATTTTCATCAAACTGGTTAACATAGCCTTTATGTCATTTTCTTAGTTACTGTGTTAAGATGTTTATATTCTACTTTTAGAAAGATTCACTTGTACCCTTGTAAGGTAAACCATAGAGGTGATCCCTCCAATCACCTTCCCTCCACCCATCCACCCCCTCCCGACCCCTCCCTGCTCCCTGACTTTATATTTTTACATATAATTCTTTCTACCTGACATGCTTTCCCCCCTTTTGGCCCAGAAACCTGGGCCAAAACCTAGAAACCTCATAAATACTCTGAGATTCCATTTGTAGAAGTCCAAGAACAGGCAAAATTGATCTGTGGAGATAGAAATCAGAAAATGGTTATCTTACTGTGGGATACTGACTAGAAAGGGTACTATGGGAATTTTCTAGGCAATGGAAATGTTCTATGTGTTTTTGGATAGCCGTTAGACAGGGGTGTACAATTGTCAAAACTCAATAGGACACCTTAGATCTGTGCATTTTATTACATTAGTTGTACCTTAATTTTAAAAAACTCATTCTTCAAGGTTAACATTTATATTATGTTTATAGAAAGAGTCCTATGTGTTAGATATACATGCTGAAATACATACTGAAGAGATAATATGATGTCCTTGAGAATAGTGAGTTTAGAAGGGAAACAAGATTGGCCGAGAGTTGACGATCATAGCAGAAAAGTAATAGGAGTTTGTTAGAGTAGTACTTTACTTTTACCTCGGTTTTACATTAGGCATAATAAGAATCTTTAAAGGTATAGTATTTTATTCCTTTGTGTTTCCATGGTACTTTTGTTTATATCAATTGTATTACTTAACGTATGTTATATATGTAATATATGTTGCAACTACTTATGTTGTAAGTAGTTCTGCTATCAGACGGTAAGTTATTTAAGATCAGAAACTTTATTCTCTGATACACTACTTGGCATAGATTAAATGCTTACTAAACTTTGGATGAAATGAATGTATGAGTAATGGTAATAGCAGATGCATATGTTCATTTAGAGATGGTGATTCCTTTGTGCCTGGATTTTGATGCTTTTGTAGAGAACAGGAAGAAATGCCCCCCTCCCCCAAATGGGTAGGAGTATTGTTGTAGGGATTCTATGAGGTTGTGTTGCCCTTTCAGTGGCTGGTTAGAGTAACTAGTTGTATTGCAGTTGAGCTACTAAAGAAACACAGGATTTTAGAGAGCCTGGTACTACTCTGGATTCCAGAAAGCTAAAACTATTTGGTGAGGAACTGTCAGCCCTGCAAAACAACCAGCTAACTCCCAAGGCTCATATACACATAGTCAAAAATATGTGGGTCTGTCTGCAAGTCACCAGTGTCTTCCCACTTCCCTGCACACAGCTCCAGACTGCCGTTCTTGCTGAATCCCTTTATATCCCCGGTAGGTTTTCTGGGTGTTTCTCATGACTCTTCCTTTTTCCCTTGCCCCATACTTGCTGAGCTCTCACACACTTTTTTTGTTTCCTCTCTTTGCTTCTACTATTTCCTCTACCTGGATGCCCTGTTCTCATTCATTTACTTGTGTTACAAAAGCAATCCTATTCTTTAACATTCTCCCACCCTTTTTTTTTTTTTTTACCTACCATTATTTGATTTTTTTTTATTGAATGGTAGCTATGTACATTAATGCACTTCTGGGGTACAGTGTGGTGTTTTCACATACAATTGAAACATTTCCATCAAACTGGTTAACATAGCCTTCATGTCATTTTCTTAGTTATTATGTTAAAATGTTCATATTCTACTCTTAGAAAGATCCACTTGTACCCTTGTAAGATAAACCACAGAAGTGATCCCTCCAATCCCCCTCCCTCCATCCATTCCCTCCTCCCGTCTCCCTCCCCCCTCTCCAAATTCTTAGGCTGGTATTAGGTTATAGCTTTCATATGAAAGGTATAAATTAATTTCATAATAGGGGTGTGTACATTGGATACTTTTTCTTTCATTCTTGTGATACTTTGCTAAGAACATTTTCCAGCTCCATCCATGTGAACATGAAGGACGTAAAGTCTCCATCTTTCTTTATGGCTGTATAGTATTCCATGGTGTACATATACCACAGTTTGTTAAACCATTCGTGGATCGATGGGCACTTGGGCTTCTTCCATGACCTGGCAATTATGAACTGGGCTGCAATAAACATTCTGATACAAATATCTTTGTTTTAATGTGATTTTTGGTCGTCTGGGAATATACCTAACAAAGGAGTTGCAGGGTCAAATGGCAGGTCTATTTTTAGTTCTCTAAGTGTTCTCCAGATGTCTTTCCAAAAGGAACATATTAGTTTACATTCCCACCAGCAGTGTAGGAGTGTTCCCTTTTCTCCACATCCATGCCAGCATCTCTGGTTTTAGGATTTTGTGATATGGGCTAATCTCACTGGAGTTAGATGATATCTCAAAGTAGTTTTGATTTGCATTTCTCTGATGATTAAGAATGGTGAGCATTTTTTCATATATCTGTAGGCCGTGTGCCGATCGATTAAAGATTTTAAAACGTTTTTCAGTTTCTAGAAGTTTAAAAATTTCTTTTAACCCGCTTATGTTTTCAGACATTAGTGGTGGATCTCCTGGTCCTCCTCCAAGGCTCCCTTCACTGGCTACGTGACCTTCTACTCATCCAAATACCTGTCTCAAATCTCGTGTCTAGAAAAACTCATTTAAGACAGCATTTCCTTTATATATTCTTAATCATAAACATTTTATATTTTATATCTCATATTCAATAAATTTGTAGTTCTATTTCTGTTGGTTTTCACACATAATGCCTTCATATCCTGTGTATTTTGTGACATGAGCTTTAAATTACTCATTTATCTTGACTGTTTTGAATTCTTTGAGAATTAGGTTAAAATTTGTTTTTAAAAAAAATTCATATTTGTTTCTACCAGTTGCCTATGATCACTAAGAAAACCACTTTAAAAAATTCTTGGTTCCAGGTTTTTCAGACCACATGAATAGCATCCATTTGAGGGCCAACATGCAGTAACAAATTCTCAGAAATTTGTTTACCACTTTCCTATTGACATCATACATACTCTTACACTGGCCAACATTATAAACGGGTCTCCTGTTAGCTTATTTACCTCGAACAGGTCTCGGTTTTTTCCAGGGCTGATTTAGTTATCTACACTGAAGAGCAATGTCTTCAGGATTTGGCAGAAACTCTTCAGATGAAAGCCAAATCCTTGCTTCCTTCCCAGGTTCTTGCTTTTATTTCGTTGCAGGGGGTGGGAGGGTGGGAGTTTCTAAGAATTTCTTACTTTAATGCCATCTCATTTAAAAAGGCTTTTTAAAACTGTATTCTTTTGGTATCTACTCCCCTATAACATTCTAAACTATAAAGAAGTATTTTATCATGAAAACAAAAATATCATTTATTTCCTATTTTCTTAAGTAGAATATATGAAAAATTAGTTATATTTTCTCAACAACTCATACAAATTTATATAAATACTGTTTCTATAATAGGGTACCCAGTGGCTATTATAATATGTAGGGTGCTTACATAACATATTTACTTCACATTGCTTTAGTTTATAAGAAACTGACTGCAGTTATTAATTTCAAATTTAATATACTTTTTCTATGGCTATTTTCTGCTCAATAACTTTCTACTTATTCCTAAACTTATATTCATATTATGTAGTGTTATCTGTTCCCAAACTGAAGTTGCTAGAACACAGACTTCTTTTAAGTAAACAGATTTCTGCACAACCTTAAAAAAGGAGCCTGCAAACATCTTGGAAATATCACATCAGTAGGGCACAACCTGGGAATCAGTGGATTAGAGCACTCTGTTACTGAGAGTATGGAGCTGATGCTTGAATGAACCCTTAGCATCTGTAGAGTATACATGATATGTTCTCTACTCTGGAATAATATTTTTAGTATTAGTAGAGTATATTGTCAAAGAAGGAAGTAATAGGGGGATCATTATAAACTAATGGATTGAAATAGTTCTGGTGTAGTTTTGTTTTATTGCAGTAATTATTATTACTAATTCTCTGTTTTTCCACTTTTTTGGACTCTTTATGCTGGCCCTTGAGCAATTTTGACATGACTCCATCTACTTTTCAAACCTTCATTACCTTTGGTGTGACAACATGTAGGCTTACCTTGTGTATTTGCTCCCTCACTTGATATCATCTATTTCTCTAATAACATCCAGTTTCTTTTAGAAAAGTGATGTTTAAAAACCATAATCTTAACAGTAAGAGAGCTCATTGTAATTGGGCCGATCATTATTTCTAGGACTTTTTTAGTTAACACAAAATGCACATTTTTAAAAGACAAAGTACAGTTTTATTTCATAGTGATATTTTAAATGCAATTTATGGAAATAGGACTTTCATTTAATTTATTTGGTTACATAATTTTATCTCTTCTCTTCTGACAAAAATCTTCATTCTTTTTTTTTTTTAAATTCATTATCTGTTTATTCATCATAATGATTAATTTTTTTTTTATTGAATGTTAACTATGTACATTGATACTCTTCTGGGGTACAGTGTGGGGTTTTCACATGCATTCTGAAATAATTCCATCAAACTGGTCAACACAGCCTTCATGTCATTTTCTCAGTCATTGCTTTAAAAT
>CAUYTI010112879.1:0-32889 GCA_963575145.1 Galago senegalensis | reverse complement strand
TTTTTGATAAAGAGCCTCAAGCTGTCCCCCTGGGTAGAGTGCCGTGGCATTACAGCTCACAGCAACCTCCAACTCCTGGGCTCTAGCGAGTCTCCTGCCTCTGCCTCCCAAGTAGCTGGGACCATAGGCGCCTGCCACAACACCCGGCTATTTTTTGGTTGCAGCCGTCATTGTTGTTTGGCGGGCCTGGGCTGGGGATTTGAACCCGCCACCTTAGGTGCACGTGGCTGGCGCCTTAGCCGGTTGAGCTATAGGCGCCGAGCCACCCTGCTATAATCTTAACATCATGTTAAAAAATATTTCATTTAGTGGCCAAAGCAAAAAGTGCCATAGGAAGATATATGCCTATAATGGCTACCACCGTGCTTACTTAGATTTAGAGGATTCACAGGAAAACAGGCAGTAACTGTTTCCTGAAACACCAGTATTTAAAGAACACAGGGAACAAAATGTCACTGGCATTAAAAACCTACTGATGAAGCCATGGGCAAAATGCCATGAGGATGAAATGCTGTGGGTGGAGTTCTGTGGAACTGGTTTCACACAGCAGGCTACATAGTGGAACAGAGGAGAGGCAGCCCCAGGAACCAGGTCTAGTCACAGTTGTTGGCTCTGTTCTTTGCCACTTTCCTCCAATGGGCACCTCAGCTTACTTACTTGTAAAACATGAGATAAGACAGTGTGATGGATGCACCCTGTCCTAGAACTTCAACTCTATACGCAAACATACATTTCCTTGTTTTTTTTTTTTGAGACAGAGCCTCAAGCTGTCCCCCTGGGTAGAGTGCTGTGGCATTATAGCTCACAGCAACCTCCAACTCCTGGGCTCTAGAGAGTCTCCTGCCTCCGCCTCCCAAGTAGCTGGGACCACAGGCGCCCGCCACAACACCTGGCTATTTTTTGGTTGCAGCCGTCATTGTTGTTTGGCGGGCCCGGGCTGGGGATTCAAACCCGCCACCTTAGGTGTACGTGGCTGACGCCTTAGCCGGTTGAGCTATAGGCGCCGAGCCTCAAACATACATTTCTAATGCCCAACCTGCTCTGATTAGGAGGCCTATCTTAGTCCGAAACTTCTCTAGTAGCTCTTAGAGATCACGTTTCCAAGCAGCAGCCGATATGGGATGTTAAAAACTACACCAGGAACCCTGACATTCAAGATCCTTGGTCCTGGTGGGACCCACGGGAATAATTTGTGGTATGATTCTCACCTACGCTCTTCATGCAGCTCCCGATCTTTGTGCTGACACGCAGAAACTTGCTGAGGTCCCAACGAGGAATCTTTACCACACAGTAATCCAAGCTGGGTTCAAAGGCTGCTGTTCCCCCTGTCACAGAGTTCCTGGGAGCCAGCAGGTGGGAATTCCAGGACAAAAAGGAAAGCAAAAGGGTGAGCTCTCCAATAGCTCTTGTCATCCCCATAAATCCAGGCCAACGTCCTTTCCATATTCCCTGCCTCATGAGTATTTTCTTTGACTTCACACTCCCTTATCAGTGTGGTTTCTCCTCCACTCTCATACCTGAGCTCAGGCAAAGGGATGCCCAAAGCCAGCTTGGCTGCCACATAGGCCAGTGGGTAGCCTGTTGCCTTGCTAGCCAGTGCGGAGCTGCGAGACAACCTGGCATTCACTTCGATGATGTAATACTGCACAGAGGAAGAATAAAGTATGAGAGTCAACAGGTATCTGACCTATCTAGAAAACCCAGTCTAGATCTCTACAAGAGAAAATTAGCACTTCCCAAAGCCCAACCCTAGCAAAGATAATCAGTTTTTACTTTAGGGCTTATAGGAAAAAAGGACTTCTTAACCTTGAGGCCTAAAAATTACAAAAGAAGAAGAAAATTACGAAAGTAAGAGCTAGAATATCAGCTCCAAGGCTTAGAGTCTCACCTGTTCAGACTCAGGGTTCAGGGCATACTGCACATTGCACTCGCCAACAATTCCCAGGTGCTGGGTCACCTTAATGGCTGTCTGCCGCAGTAGCTGGTACTCCCTGTCATTCAGTGTCTGGCTTGGAGCTACCACTATGGACTCACCAGTATGGATACCTAGCGGGTCTAAGTTCTCCATGTTACACACCTGTGAAGGGGGGTGCCATAAAGGTCACTGCCAAGGCAACAGGAGAGGCGAAAGGTTACATCCCAGGGTCCTGTTACCTCTGGGGCTGCACCTAATCTGATCCGAGGGACATAGAACCCTCATAAACCTTAGCCTGGGACTCTGCTCCTCTGAAAGTTCATGTTGCCTCACACAATTCTCCTGTACCACCTCCCTCCAGCCCCCTCCCTCGCCCCCAAATCACTTACCGTGACACAGTTGCCATAGGCGTCTCTCACCACCTCATACTCAATCTCCTTCCATCCCTTCAGGGACTTGTCCACTAGCACTTGGCTAGTATGCGCAAAAGCTGGGGCTACAAGAGCAGAGAGTTCCTCCTTGTTGGAGGCAAAGCCAGAGCCCAGACCACCCAAGGCAAAGGCTGCACGCACCAGCACAGGGTACCCAAGTCGCTCAGCAGCTGCCTGGGCCTACAGTGAGTAAAAGAGATGAACTGGTCATCTCCTGCTGCCTAGACTCAGAGAAAATAAGACATAAACAAAACAACACCATTCTACGTTTACCCAACCACCACTCAAACCTGTTCAAGAGAATGTGCTGCCTCGCTGGGGGCCACGTGCTCTCCGATCTCTGCCATCCTGGCAGCAAAGGCACGCCGATCTTCAGTCAGCTCAATGGTCTCCACGGGTGTGCCCAGGACCCGAACCCCATATTGAGCTAGCACCCCGGCCTTGGTTAGCTCCACACCACAGTTCAGTGCAGTTTGGCCCCCAAAAGTGAGTAATATACCATCTGGGCGTTCATTACGTATCACCTGGGGAGGGAGAAAGGAGTAACAGGCATTAGACCTTAGGGGTAGAGAGTGGATCAAAGACATTCGGAAACCCAGAGTGACCACTAAATACCCCCCGGCAAACCACAAGCCCCTTCTCAGCCCAGCCTTACTCCAGTCATACCTGGGTTACGTAGTGAGGTGTTATAGGGAGGAAATAGACCTTGTCGGCCAGCCCCTGGGAGGTCTGTACTGTGGCAATATTGGGGTTGATCAGCAATGTCTGGATGTTTTCCTCCTTCAGGGCCTTAATTGCCTAAAAGGACAAGAATGACATCTCAGCTTCTACTGCAGAACCAAGATTGCAGACAGTCTTTGCACCTTCCTGCACACTTGGTCCCTAATAACTGACTCTATTCCTTATCATCTAATCTTCTTGTATATCCCCCAGATCTCCTGCTTCATTTCCTCCTCACAACCAATGTTTATGCCTCAGCCCTTCTCCTAATACTCTAACCATTCCTGAAGGTCATCCATACTTAGAAGTGTGGCATGGACATGCCTTACCTGAGATCCTGAGTAGTCAAACTCCCCAGCTTGGCCAATAGAGAGGCCCCCTGAACCTAAGATCAGAACCTTTCTTGGTGGTGGAAGCCCAGAGCCCGGGGTGGGAATCCCAGGGGGACAGAGGCGCTCTATCAACCGCTCACGAACTGTGGCACAAAGAAAATTGATACAATGTTAGAGCAGGAGCAAGCAATCACCTGGATAAACCCTCTTTACTTTCAGAAGACTCTAGAACAAATCACAGATCTAATGAGTAGCGAGGGGAGGACCAAAACCTTGTGACACTGGAGTTCCTTTCAACAGAAGACGCATAAATTATCTTGGCTTGGTCACCCCTACTCTCTCCACCTATCCCCTTATTTATAATTTCCTAAATACAATACAATCTCCGTACTTGACCACCTCCTTAAAGTGACCTAATTTTCACAGACCGGACGTACACCACATGTACGTACGTTGACCAGTTTGTTATAGTCCCTCGGGTAGTCAAAGAGGTTCTACTGTACACATGAATACCTGGGGCATATCCATCTTATGCCCTTCCTAGTGCCATGCTTGTTCTTAGGTCCACAGTCCAGTTCTACCCAGGGGCTTACCTGTCTGGCCACCAGGGTTTCCAGCTGTGGCCTCTTTCACAGTTTCCAGAAAGATATCAAAAAGCATTTCCATATCTGAAGGACCAGCTTTGTGCTCTGGGTGAAACTGGACACTGTTGAAGAGATAGGATCACAAAACCTACTATGGGCACTGGCTTGACACTGGCAGCTACAGAGGTGGGTACTGGGACAAATGACTCAGGTCCACTGCTGTACTTTACTTTTTCATCTTCTAGGCCCACAGGGCTTCAAAGCTGCACAGACCCAGTCACCCTGCTAGAACCGCTCACCTGAAGAAAGGCAGGCTGCTGTGTACAATGCCTTCATTGGAACGGTCATTGGCATTGGTGAACAGAGGAACCCAGCCCGCTGGCAGTGAGTCTGTTTCCACAGCAAACCCATGGTTTTGGGATGTCAGAAAGCAACGTCCAGAGCCTACCAGCAAGCAGGGCTGGTTATGACCTCGGTTTCCATATCTGGAGATGGAAGCATGCTGAGTCACAGGCCTATCTTGCCTTGTCTTCACCACTGCACCAATCCTAGCCCTTGCTGATCTCATAATCCTCTCTAGCCCCACTCCTGTTTCAATACTAATAGATACTAACTTCCTTCCCATTTCCAAGACATCTTACTCCTCTTGTCCCACATGTGAGCCCCTTCTGGTCCCCACAAGTCCCACCTCATCTTGTAAGTCTTGGCCCCAATGGCTAAGGCCAAAAGCTGGTGTCCCAGGCAGATCCCAAAGATAGGTCGGGGATTAGGCTTAGACAAGACATGGCTCAGCGTGGATACAACATCAGGATAGGAGGCAGGGTCACCAGGGCCATTACTTAGGAAGAGACCCTCATACTCTGGAGTGGGCAGAAAAGATGAGGTCAAAACCAGCATTTCAAATAGAAGACACAACTGTAGCCTTTCCCATGAAAGTCTAAGTCCTGTTGTTTATCTTCTTCACTGCAACTCATACCAACTTTTAGCAACTGGACCAAGGAACAAATCTCCCACCCAAACATTTTGTCTGAGTCCTGGATAGGCCCACACTACTCACCTTGGCTGTCTAATGCATGGTCCCAGGGTACCACAGTGACCTCAGCCCCACGCTGGCAGAGGCATCGGATCTGATTATACTTGAGGCCACAGTCCAAAGTAAGGATCCGAGGTTTACCCCCTGCATTGAATACCCGTGGAGTCTAAGGAATAGAGGACAGGGCAATAGCTGGTAGCTGTTATCAGTGGGTAAAAGATATGCCCACACCAACTCCGATCTTTGAGGCCTCTGATTCTCCCTCAAGTGTTCAGCCCAGTTGCGGGCAGAATATAACTACTATGCTACAGCTTGAAATATTCTCCCACTCTACCTCTGTACCTTAATGGAGACCTCTGGCACCAGGGGGCGGGCATTGGGGTCTAAGAAAGGCAGAGATGAAGGCTCTGTCCCATTCTGGACCAGCTTCCCTAGCAGAGATCCTTGCTCCCGTAACTTCTTAGTCAGCTCCCGAGTGTCCACTCCTGTCAAAAATAGCATAGCTTCAGAGAACACACTCCCCCAACTCAGTCATCCATGAGGTCACCCTATCAAAGCACTTCCATTCCAGAGGTCTGAGTCACACACAGCTGTTCTATGGGCATCACAACCCAGAGCCATCCTGATGGAAGCACACTACCAGGAATTATTCTTGCCAAAAATATCAAAACTGAATTGAACCATTTACAGAAAATAATACCAAGGGGAAAAAGAACACACTAAATAATACCACAAGCATGTAATCAAAAAATAGACTATAGGATACTTCTTCTTTTTTTGAGAGAGAGTCTCACTCTGTGGCCCTGGGTAGAGTGCCATGGTGTCAAAGCTCACAGCAACCTCAAACTCTTGGGCTCAAGTGATCCTCTCGCCTCAGCCTCCCCAGTTGCGGGGACTACAGGCATCTGCCACAACAATTTTTAATAGAAACAGGGTCTCACTCTTGCTGAGGCTGGTGTCAAACTCTTGAGCTCAGGTGATCCACCTGCGTTGGCCTCCCTGTGTGCAAAGGTTACAGGTGTGAGCCACCATGCCTGGCCAACTATAAGACATTTCTAAGGAAAAATGATCTATTTTTATCAGGTAGGTTCACAATCCACAGATTAAAGGTATCTCTACTAAATATAACCTATAAACTTTGCTTAGAACCTTGTTCAAATAAAAATTCAGATAATTGTGGCCAGGAGCAGTGCTCACAACTGTAATTCTAGCACTCTGGTAGGCCAAGGCATGTGGATTGCCTGAGCTCACAAGTTTAAGACCAGCCTGAGCCAGAGTGAGACCCCATTGGCATTGTGGCAAGTGCCTGTAGTCCCAGCTACTTGGGAGGCTGAGGTGAAAGAATTGCTTGAGCCCAAGAGTTTGAGGTTGCTATGAGCTGTGATGCCATAGCATGCTCTTGAGTGTAACAAAGTGAGATGTCTCAAAAAAAAAAAGAAATTTTAGATAATTAGGGAAAGTGAATTAATTGCTTGGATATTTAATAAAGAACTATTATTTTTCAAATGTAAGACATTACCGTGGCCATATATATATATGTATATATATTTATATATGTATATATACAAGAACATTGTATTTTCAATGTTGTTGTCATAGTTTTAAAACATCCTTTCCTGCAGATATTAAACTACTTGTGGATGAAATGATATGACATCTGAGACTTATTTCAAAATAATTTTGGGTGGTAGTGGTACTGATGAAACTAAGATTAGCCCTTAGTTGATAATAATGGAAGCTAAGGGTTCATCATACTATTTACTCATTTTTATACTAAAAATTTTCCACCAGAACAATAGCTCAATTCTTTCTTCCAGCCCCTGACTCTAAACCTTCTATGACAACCTTAGACTCCAGGTCCCTAAAACTATAGAAACCTTGATTCTTTCCATGTACGCATGCTATGCTGTGCCCAGTCATGCCTGTGCTTGTCGCCATACCTTGCAGGCCAGGTATGCCATGTTGCTGCAGCCACTCATGCAGGGTAAGAGTGGCACTCCAGTGGCTGGGTTTAGGGCAGCACTCTCCCACCACCAGTCCTGCCACATGGATCCCCGAGGATTCAAACCACTGTAGGTGAAAGGAGATCAATGAGGAACTCAAGGACAACATCTCTTTATAGCATTTTCCCTCTACTGTGTGGCCATGAACCCTATATTCAGCTTCACTGAATGACATGGGCCCAGGGTGCTTGGCTATTAACTAAAAACGATACTATCCAAAACTGAGATTGCAAAGCCCCCTCTGCTCACTCATTACAGCTTAGACCTCACCCTCACCTAACACTTTATTTCCACCTCTTTATTGCTATTTACTTTGTTTTTTTTTTTTTTTGAGACAGAGCCTCAAGCTGAGCCCCTGGGTAGAGTGCCATGGCTTCACTGCTCCTCACAGCAACCTCCAACTCCTGGGCTCTAGCGAGTCTCTTGCCTCTGCCTCCCAAGTAGCTGGGACCACAGGCGCCCGCCATAACGCCCGGCTATTTATTGGTTGCAGCCGTCATTGTTGTTTGGCGGGTCCGGGCTGGGGATTCGAACCCGCCACCTTAGATGTACGTGGCTGGCGCCTTAGCCGGTTGAGCTATAGGTGCCAAGCCCATTAAAAGTTTTAAAATAAACATACGTTTTGTTTGAAAAATACTGACCATCAATAGTCACAGGCACTTGGTGGACAACCCACCTCCTCTGCAAGTTCTCACCTCCTCCAGCCTCTAGAAACCTTCCCCCTGCCTGTTCACAGATACTGCTGGGCCAGGAGAGATAGTGGCGCCGGGAGCAGCTGTACAAACAGTGCATAGGGCCAACTCTCCCACGCTGGTTTACATAGTTAAGCAATTCCTTTTCACCACATACAGCTGGGAGAGGGGAAAAGACCCAGGTGGCCTAGGACTTGCAACTGCATGAATGCTTCTCCAGCCTGTCCACTGCAGCTACACCAAGGCAGAGAAGTTCAACGGGGCAATGAGAGATATCCAAGGACAGCAAAGAACTGCTTCCAAGAGGCAGGTTTTTCCATTAATTATGCGTATAACTCTTGCATTCAGCACCATAACATTTCTCATTCTACTGTATCTCTTTTTATATTAAGAACACTGGGTTCTTGGTATTCTGGGAAGAGCTGTTACCTTATCCCGTGAGTTTGCCAAGCACCCTCCATCCCATCCATCCAGCACAGGAACACAAACCCCACCCTGAACCATAAACACATAAATCACCTGAAGATTGGAATTCTCTTTACTTCTAAAAATGTGACTCTAACCATGCAGAGGAAAGCACAGGGGCTCAAGCTGTGCCCCTTGCTAGAGGCTTCCACTTGGCCTGGGCTCAGAGAGCCTCAGTTTCCTCTTCTATTAAAAGGGGATGAAGTTACCTGCCTTGTCTATCACTAGAAATTGGAATGTCTAGTCCAATGAGAATCCATCTCAAGGTAGCCACAGTTATTACTAGGCCAAGCAAACCTCTGTCTCTTTCCCAAAGGGGAAGGACTTTGCATAGTCTGCCCATGTGGTTCTAAATCACCAGGTTGGCTTCAGACCACAACCTGTACATTTTTACCAGCTGAAAGTCAAGTCTAGACTTCTTGAAAGAGACAAGCTGAGATCTTCCAATAATCTTTCCAGGGCAGTCCAGTGACTGCACTGTACAAATAAGATGACCCTCTATCTTATGTCAAGGGCAAGTCAGGTTTCTTGGTTGGCTGATTTATTAAAAATTTAGCCCCATTTCCCAGTCAAGAGTGTTCTGGCAAACTGATAGTAACTAAGAAAAAAATTATTCTAACTCAGACAATAGCATGTTTGTAAAATTACTAAATTTCTGCTACTTTTAAAACACTTGTCTTTTAACCATATGCTCCAATTATCTTTTTTTCCTTTTTTTTTGAGATAAAGTCTCACTTTGTTGCACCAGGGAAAGTATAGTGGTGTATCGTAGCTCACAGCAACCTCAAACGCCTGGGTTCAAGGGATCCTCCTGCCTCAGCCTCCCAAGGAGTTGGGACTATAGATAGGCCCCACCATGCCCAGCTAATTTTTGTATTTTTAGTGGAGACAGGGTCTCACTCTTGCTCCAACTCCTGACCTTAAACAATCCTCTCACCTCAGCCTCCCCACAGTGCTAGGATTATAGGTGTGAGTCACTGTGCCCAGCCCGATGATCAATTTAAAAGGAGAGGAAAAAAGGAATATGCAATTATTCTCTCTCACTGTTAAATCCCAGTCTTTGCTAGGTTCCACCATTCACTGCAAATAATGACTTGCTTACAAACTAGCATATTTTCATGAGTTAATGCCCATGTTTAGAAAATATTCACACTGGCTCCGAAAGCCAGAGGAAACTTTTATTCATGACAAGCACAAAACCCCCAAATAGCATCTCCATGGTCACATCGGGGGTTCTGCCTTATCAAATGGGCTGACGCGCTTTCCTCATAAAAGCACAGACCTGACACCTGGACAGGCTTGCTGCTGACGGGTGACAAGTGACCGCACAGGGCACTGTCCCGGCTTGTCCTGGTGCCGACCCGACACTCAGGCACATCAGGTTTTACTAATTAACAAGGCCTCGGCCACAGCCGGCTTTGTTTCCTCTCTGTCTCCCTTTTTTGCTGAATGAGTGAAAACAGCTGAGGCGTGGAGGCCGGGGCATCCAGAGAATGGAATGTCGATGTGTCAGTTCCGTCTGGCTGGCCACCCCCACGCTCCAGCGTGTTGAGGCTGCAGGATCCCAGCTGAGGGGTACCAAAGGGTCCCCCAGGTCAGCTCATGTGCCGGGAAGATACCATCTTCTCGCCATCAGCGTCCACTTTTATTTGCAGGATGAAGGCCTGGGTCACAAAAAAACAAGTCCCTGTGTGCGTCTCTAGCTTCTCCCTTTCCTGAGCACAAGAGAAACAACTCAGGGGGAGAAGCAGTATAGATTTTAGTCTTTAATAGCTTCCTCCGTCCCTGTCCCTGGGATTAGGTGTCGTGAGGTACACACGTGGGCACTGCCACAGGTTTCCCAGGCAAGCTCTCCAGCCCTGAGTTCAAGTCACATCCTCATAGACTATGTACTAAGTAATATTGCCCTAAATAGGCCAGAAAAATAAAAAAGAAAGACGTAGAAAAGCTTTAAAAAATCTGAAATTCCTAAAAAGTGATGGATTTCTTCCTTCCTCCTTTTCGACTCTGTGTACTATTTTTTTTTTTTTTTGGTCAAGATGACACCGAGTCATTTGAAAACATCGTTTTTTTAACCCCATGCTCCAAGAATGACACCAGCGTTTCCAATTTTCTCTCAGTGTATTTACCAAATGCTGACTCCGTTCGCTCCCCTTATATTTGCAGTTCGGAACTCAATTGCTTATACAGTGATAAGCTCTTTTTGTTTGTTTGGTGGGAGAGAGAGGGAAAAATGTGGCAAAGGAAGGGACAAAGAAAGAGAGGTGCTCATTACCACCCCCCAAATATTTCCAAGGAAGAGTCCATTCCAAAGCCAAGAAGAGCGGAGGCAATGCTCGATTTCCTTTTGTTGGAAGATGTGGATTCGAGACCAGACCCTGCTAATAATTTGCTGTGTGAGGACCTTAGGAGAGTCATTTAACTTCCATATGGCTTCAGTTTCCTCTTCTGTCACATGAAAGGGTCAGGCTAGCTCATCTCAATGTCCCTGCCAGCTCTGACAGTCTGGGATTCTAGATGAACTGGGAGAAATCAGGCAGAATTGGGAAGTCGTGGATTTAAATAAACTAAGACTATTAAGCTATTACTCCTACCAAATCATGTTTACAATGTATTTTCAAATGCTGTCAGCTAAGATAGATCATTTGTATCAGTGTCTCTGCCAGAGCATCCAGAGCTGAGGGTCACATCAAAAGACAGGCAACTTCATGCCACTGAGGCAGAACAAAGTGCTACTAGCTCATCCCTCAAGGAGAGGTGCTCAAGAAGATTAAATATACCCTGTTTAGTGAAGTTATCTTTACATCCTGTGTTTTCATGGCTGCAGTGGTAATTTTCTTGCTTACCGAACCACCTAAAAGAGATTCCCTTTTAATCCTGTTCAATTACCCAGTTTTTCCTTTAGTAACTCCATGATCACATGGGCTGAAAATATCGGTTTTCTTTGCAATGTTTTCGTGAAATAAATTAATGCACTTCCCTTTAGATAGTTAAGAAATCAGGCGGCACCTGTATACGCCAGTCCCATACACCGGAGGTGGTGGGTTCAAACCCAGCCCTGGCCAAAAACTGCAAAAAAAAAAAAAGAAAGAAAGAAAGAAAGAAATCAGAAAGATTTGTTCTCAGAGTGGCCTGTACTCCAGACACTGGTCCAAGTCAGCAGTCATGGCAATAAAATCCTCACCCTTGCTCCCAGAATGCACTTGACATACAGTAAACCTACATAGGTACCCAAGACAGGGATAAATAATGACAGACAAAAATACTCTGTCTGCAAATAGGGACAGAGCAATTAAGTGATTTTGCCAAAAGGCAACATGTTCAATAGTTCAGTCCTTGACATACGGTGAGATTGTTACTACAAAATGTCCAGAATGGGCAAATCTGGAGAGATCAAAAGTAGACTAGTGTTTGACAGAAGATAGTAAAAGGAGGAATTCAAATGAACAGGGCTTCATCTGGGGGTGATGGAATTACATAGTGCTGATGGTTACCCAAATTGTGAATATATAAAAACCACTGAATTATACACTTAAAAATGGTTAAAATGGTGAATTCTGTGTTACATGGATGTTATCTTAATGAAACAAAAGGGAAAAAAAGGTTAGGCCTTAGAGTCAGCAGATCCAAAATGGTCCTGCTGGCTCTTCCCGAAGCCACAGTTATCTCATTATTCTAAAAATGAAACAAAATGTTACGCTTAGCAATGTCTCAGGCGCACAGAAAGAAGTCAGTGGATGACAGCTACATAGTAAGATCAGGTAGCCGGAAGTCTCACAGCCGGACTTGGACCAGCTCTCTGACTCCCTGTCCCAGGGCCTGTGTTAGCTGCTACCAGAATCTTCCAAGTGGGGCAGCTCCTTCAGGGGAAAATCCCTCCCCCAACCCCCAGTGAGCCAGAGAAGGGGGAAGGGAGATTCAAATCCAAAAACTCAGGGCTTTAACCACAGCCACACACTCACCAAACCGCCTCTCGGTGGGTTTCTCTGAAACACAGCTGGTTATAGACTTTCAATTATGCTTTATTTTTTTAACACCACTCTTTAAAAAAATTCTTACAAAATGTTCCCCAGTTTCCCTGGGTCCTCTCAGTTTCCAGGAGATGCCAAGAGCCTCACCTCCCTATGCATTTCCCTCACCCTGAGAGCCACCGTCTAAGCTAACTTTGTGACCAGCGTGTCAAAGTTGTGTTTACATCCCCCTGCTGTGCCGTTAGCCTTCAAGGAGCTGCTGGCTGGCGGAAAGAACTCCACCCAGGCTGTGCTATACTTCCAGGGCTCTGAGTCACCAGGAAAATATTGGGGGTGGGAACAGGAAAAAAGCAGGGATTAGACTCCCAGTTGGATCTGCTGTCACAGACAGACCGCATGGCTCTGTAAATGGTTCCAGATCAGCCTGCTGTCAGCACACACATGTCCAACTGGTTGAACAGGATTTTTGAAGAAAGCAAGATAAGCAAGCAGGTCCTCCAGAGCACTGCCCCCTGGAGAGATGCAGGGACCTCTCCAAGATAAACCTAAGGCTCAATCTGGAAGCCAACAGGTCCTAACTGAGTCCACAGTTCTACACTGCTCCCTGCCCAGAGATCCTGTTATCTGTGAAAGTTGATCTTTCAACTTTCCCATTTTGCTGCTACCATATATCCATAAATGCAGAGTAGATCCACCTTGGAGTGTATAAATCAGGCATTTAAAAAAGTAATAAGAATGCTTAGACCAAGAACTCTTGATCCGATGACCATTCTTACTAGTACCTCTCTGCGCCCCCAAACAAGACCAAATATCTGTGTAGACAACTGTCATCTTTTCCCTTTGCCCCGCCTCCACCCCCACCCCACCACCTCCGTGGCTACAGGAAAAAGGTGGTAGCAGGGACGAGAGAAGGAAAAGGAAGACGGATACCACCTTGGCAGGCAGGAAGCCAGTCCAAGACTTGCCAAGTGTTGAGGCTGACTCTCACCCTGCCCCCAGGGTTAAGACGAGACGCACAAGAAGGGTGACCTTCGTTTATTTCCTCCTTAAAAGCACTTGGCAGTTCCCTGGGACACAGCAGAGCAGAATAGCCTCCTGCAAACCTCATGGTTCCCCAGGCCCCCCTCCCTGCAGGTTAGCCTGCTGGGGTTAGCAGTCAGCTCCAGCTGACCAGCAAAGGGAACAGGGCCAGAATAGAAATGTCCTCATCCTGGTATGGTCACCTGTCTACTCTGAGGTTTTGTCCAATTACTACATCTCTGAATTGCAGTTTGGTTTTCTTAAAAAACAAGGGTGGCGTTATGGATCCATTCATGGCACGGATCAAGAAAAATGAAAGATAATAGCGCCAAATGTCAAAGCACTAGTCACACAGAAACAGCAAACAGTGTTCAGGAAGGAGTGACTGTGTGCCACCCAGTAGTAGCCTTTGTAAGACATAAATCACAGATTTCCTTCTGGACAGAGGCCTTGGAGCAGGTGTGGTGACTTGCTGGTTCCTGGCCCCTTGGACCAATTGTTCCGCAGCCATGCCGTTGGCAGGACTCTCACTCAGCCCCTCCTTTGCTTTTTCTGTGTGTGTATTGTTTGTTTTTGGGGTTTTGGTTGTTTTTTATTTTTTTTCTTTTGAGACAGGGTCTTGCTCTGTCACCCCAGATAGTAGAGTACAATGGCATCAGCATAGCTAACTTCAACCTCAGAGTCCTGGGTTCAAGTGATCCTTCTGCCTCAGGTTCTCAAGTAACTGGAACTGCAGGTGTATACCACAACACCTGGATAGTTTTTCTTTTTCTTTTTTTAAGAGACAGAGCCTCACTTTGTCGCTCTTGGTAGAGTGCCATGGTGTCACAACTCACAGCAACCTCCAGCTCTTGGGCTTAGGCGATTCTCTTGCATCAGCCTCCCAAGTAGCTGGGACTACAGGCACCCGCCACAATGCCTGGCTATTTTTTTGTTGCAGTTTGGCTAGGACTGGGTTCAAACCCACCACCTCAGTATATAGGGTTCGTGCCCTACTCACTGAGCCACAGGTGCTGCCCAGTTTTTCTATTTTTAGTAAACATGGTATCTCCCTCTTTCTCAGGCTATTCTCTACCCACTGAGATCAAAGGATCCTCCCACTTGGGCCTCCCAGAGTGCTAAGATTATAGTCATGACTCACTGTGCCCAGCAGAGTTCCTCTTTTTCTAAATGAAGAACAAAATGTCTCCTTTCCCCTCTGAAAAGTGAGGAGAAACAGAAGGGGAGGGATGAAGAAACCAAGTCTGATGAAAAACCTGCCCTAGGACTTCTCTAGAACCAGCTTCCACCTGTTTTCTAAAAGTCCCAGACCAGGGTCAGAGAACTTGGGACTGTGTGATCTGAAGCAGTCACTTCTCTGAGCCTCCTGCTATAACTATTAACATAAAACATGGGAAGGGAAGGGGCTCCAATTAAAGACTGAGGTGCCCACCATTGACTGTCTACACCAATGGTTCTCAATCTGTGAGTCACGACCCACAGGAACTGTATTAAAGGGTTGCGACATTAGGAAGGTTGAGAACCACTGGTCTACACTCAATGAACACAAAGCTGAACTAGGTACGGTGCCACTCTTAAAGAGTTAAACATGTTCACAGTGAAATGCACAAGCACAGCAACTGTCTAACAGTCTCCAAGGTCATGGCCACCTCTATGACTGAGAATATAGTGTCTGCATGGCAGCTAGATGTGATTTCCTCTCTCTAATCCTCCAAAGTTTCCATTTCTCTAGATAAATTAAAATATACCTGAATATTCACTCATTCGTTCATATCTCACTCACTCATAAAGTCATAGCATGTCCGCATTATTTGAGATACCAAATTTCTCAGGTTCAAATCCTAATTTGAACATCTAATACTCCCACCTCCCACTGTATCTCTGGCAGAGAAGCAACCACCCAGCTTTCAAGGACTGGAGACAATGCTTCCTCTCCCAACAAACCTTCCCAGGCCCCACCACTCTCAGTCATGTAAATGTCTCCTTCATGCCGAGCTGACATCTGTCTACCTAGGATGTCACTGGGACCAACCAAGGATGGTACCGTCCTTCTTCCAAATCACACCCTTTCAAACATTTGCAGTCTACCCTCATGCCATCTTATCTTGCCTTTTCTTCTTTAGGCTAAACTTTCCAAGGTCCTTCCTCATCCGTTGGGACTTAATAGTAGATATTTTTCACAAAGTGCAGGAGCCAGAACCAAAACAACACTCCCTGGAGGAGTCTGGCCTGTCGTCTTCCTGATTTCTAACTACCCCAGGCTCTCCAGACAAAGTTTCTCATCTTTGCCTCAGACAAGCTGCCTGGATTTCCAAGGAATGTGCGAATTGTACACTCTGCACATTTTTTACAAAGGCTCCGTTCCTAATCCAAATTTTTCACAAAATTGAAGTTCTCAGGGAGGCCTGCTTACCCTGATAAATGACTGTCCTAATTAATATATGTTTAAGTCTCTGAGATGGGCTGCAAGTTTCAGTTCAGGGTTTGGGGGGGCAGGTGTACCTCACATTCATTCTGGCCTCTCATTTTCCAGATGAGCAAACTGGGGCGTGTAGAGGCTAAGTGGCTTGTTCAAAGTCACACAGCGAAATTTCAGCCATGGCAGAAGCTTGATGGCCTTAACTCCAACCTCATGCCCTCATTAGGCCGCACCTATAGACCTGGGTAATCCTGCTCCTACTCCCAACAATGTCAATGCCTTTTTGTCTCTTCCACCACTGCCTAGGAACCCAAGGGCTCCAAGGAAGTCCTTATGCTTATCCGGCCTCAGGAAAACACATGAATCTCTCTTGTTGTTTTGGGCTGGTATAAAGTGGCCACCTGCCAAGGGGAAAGAGTGTGAAGAAAAACATCTTACACTTCCTTCTCAGCCCAAAGACACATTCCCCGTTCCCACTCTCCCAAGCTTGGGTTCTTGTCTACTCACTGCTAGAAAGCCTAATGGATTCAGTTCTAATGGACACCTCCCCACCCAATCCATTTATGAGGGATCTTCCAGAATGATCTTGCCAGGATGATACTTCAGCCATGACACACCACTCAGAGCCCAGAATGACTCCCAACCGACAACAAAGTGAATCCAAACTCCTCCTAACTTGGCCTCCAAAACCTTCCTAAATTGCCTTCAGTCTGCCTATTCAATCTGACCTTGCCCGAGTCCTCCCTTCAAGTCCTATGTCAAACAGACTCCTCTTTGTACCATACAGTACGTCAGGCTCATTCCCAGCTACAGACCTTTGTATGGTACTCAGAATCCTCTGCAGAAAGTAGCCAAAAACAAAGAATTACGTAACATGGTATTTCCCCAAAAGTATTCTATAGAACTAAAGTACTGTGTGAAAGACTCTGAAAAATAGTTTGTGGTCCAACCATTTACGTCTGTAAAATTGTTATGGTTGAGTCTTTTATTGGAGAATCATAATCCACATCTAGCCCACATATGAAAGGTTCTGAGACGTTCCTTGATAAGAGAAGCTATTTCACTTTATCTCAGGAGTTCCCACGTTGATCTCAGATCTGCCCTCCACCATCCTGATGCAGCCTGAGCTGCCAACATTTCCTTCCTGAACAAGAGCCTCCAGGCTGGTCTACCCATATTCCCTCTTAAGTGTAAAGGCAAAAACAAAGGCAAACTCCCTAACTCAGTCCTTAGGCCCCGAGTGGCCTACCTACCTTTCTAGCCTCACCTCACACCACACTCCTCTTCCTCACCCACCCATTGTTCCACTGGCTTTATTTTTAAGTTCCCCTCCTAGACCAAGGTGCCCACCACAGTGCCTTTGCACATCTGCCTGGAAGACTCTGCCTCTGCCCCTCTACCATCCCTCACCTCCTCGGGGAGATGGTTCCTGGCTGCCCAGACGGAGTCAACTCCTAGCCCAAAGCCCTCTCTTCTATGAGCTTTGAATACTTGCAACTTTTATGCACTTGCATGATTTCTTTCCCCATATATTTTCTCCTATTATACTGTAAGCTTTTTAGGACAGAGAACACGTGTCAATTTTTGTACACTAGTTGTATATTCAAAAAAGAAAGTTAGGCCAATGAAAGTATGAGCAACTGATGTGAAAAAAGACAGCAGGACATTATGCAATACATTCCCTACCAGGGCCAGGGACCAACCGCTGCAGGAGAAGAGATGAGGGAGACTTAACTCTACCTGGGTGAGAGAAGTCCAGGTGCCAAGTGCTCGGTGCCACGCACAGAAAGGAAAGGGGAGTCACTGTGGGTGGAAGGAAACAGCGCTTGTCAAGGCTTGGAAGCTTGGCAAGGGCTAGTTGCTTTCTGGATGATTCTGTTTTACACCTAGACTATCCCTGTCTCTGATTCCCAAGGGCAGGAAGAATGGCTTTTACACACCTCTCTGGCATGACGCTGAGGGCACCAGAAAACACAAGCGCCTGCTCATATGAGGAGGAAGCTCCTCCCTAAACAATGGCTCTGAGTCCTCCCAACAGGGCTCCCCAAGGCTCCATCCTCGAGTGCGTGTGGGCCCTACCTTGCACTTCTGCCACACCACACATGCTCAGCTTACCATGGCCTTGAGATTAAAGCCACTTCTGCAGATTCCACAGGGCCTGGCCCACTCACACCCCCATTCCTGTGGAACCAATCCATTTCTAAAAACTATACCTCTCTTTAACCCCACTCTGTGGCTAGCAGCTGTCCCCAGGAATCTTCCTCTTTACACCAAATAAGAAATCTAACGTCTAAGAGGTTCAGGCCACTTGGGACCCTTGTCTGTGGGCTTTTACGTCAGGGGCTTTAAACTTCACTCAACGTTTAAACATGGAAGTGTGTCTTTATTCTTATTCCCCATCTGAAACAGGGAGACACATGCCAGATGCTTCTCCTAGCCACTTTTTAACAGAGGAGAACCCTGTCAGGAACCCTCCCCTGCCCCCCTCCAGCCCCCCCTCCAATCTAACCAGGCCTGTTCTTTGTTCTACAAAACAAACAGCGAGTTCCGCCTGCCAGGGCAGACAAGGTGCACACAGGCCGCAGCAAACAAAGAGGCCCTCATGCCCGAGGCTGCCTTTCCTGTTGGACTGACGCTGTCACCCATGCCCTTTGTGTGAAGTTACCAGATGCACCAGGTGCTTACAGGGACCCGTCAGAAGATCCCTGGGCCCGCATCAGATGGGAATATCACTCCCTGGCCTTCTATTTTCTATAACCACCCCACATTGCAAAGCACAGTAAGATGTGGGGCTCCAGGGTACCAGAGGTAATAGGGCTGTTCTTGGGGTCTGCTGCTCCCTTCAGGCGCTGCTGCCACAGGATGCACCTCCCACTCCTCCCAAACCACCCTGCTCTCGTGCAGAGCTGCCCAGCATTGAACCAGAGCAGTCCCTGTGCCTGGCCGCTCCCCCTTCCCTCCTTCTCCCTGCTCTGACCCCATCTGTTGGTAGCCACAGCGTGCCAGATACTGTGCTACCAACAGTCCAGAATCTATCAGCTCACCTCACCCTCCGCAAAGCTCTGCGGGGTGGGCCCTGCTACTATCCCCAATTTATTGACAAGGAAACTGGGGCTCACATCATATAGCCGGGATTCAGACTGAGTCTGTTTGACTTCAGAACACACCCTTTCATCCTCTCAATACGGCCTAACACCCTAACTACTTACTAGCTTTAAAGGCCACCAATCTCCTTTTGGAGGGCCTTGATGATTCCTTTATAAAACAGACTTGGAACAGAGTTAAAGGCAGGGCTTGACCCAAAGAGCAGGTCAAACAGCTCTCAGTCTGTTCAGCTGGTAATTCTGTTAAAAATTAGGATGACTTTCTTGGGACTGGTTGCATTTATTTTTAAGGCCCTACGAAGAAGGAAAGGTGGCTGTTTGGCTTTTGATTGTATTTTTTAACATGGTTGTTGCCTTTGTGAGCCCATCCAGTCGAGCTTTTGGACAAACCTGCCAACGTTTTTCTTGAAAACACACTTCTCTCCTCGTCTTTCACTCATTTATCTTATCTCGGAGTTCATGAGGCTCCATTCCACAGTCATTCCTCGTTATCAGTTTTGCTTTTACAAACAACATTTATCTGTATTGCTAAGACATTCTTGGCCTTCTGGAAATGTGCTTTCATTTTTCTTGTCAATTACTTGCTTTATGTGCTTCCAAAGTTAGGCTTTCATATGAAAATAGATGCCTTCCCAATTCCCTCCCCTTCCCTCCGCATTAACTAAAGTTACAATGGAACCAGGACACTGATACTTTATTATAAGTTCATCTGTATCAGGGAAAATGATGCAGTCATAATCCAAATCAAGTTAAACACTTCCCAAAACAATGCAAATTAGTTTTGCACAGACACTGCCCCACACCCTGGGGCTACAATGTTTTATTAGGTCAGGATAGGTCAAGAGATGTGTGAGTTATATACTGAGATGCTTCATGAGGCCCCAGGCTCAAAACTAGCATGAGTTAAATATGACTCACAGGGCAGTTAATGTGCTAATGCTCTTTCTAGGTGTTTATAGCACCTCCCCAAAGCTGTTCATCAATGCTTTAACATGCAGAACCCCAAAATAGAGTGGCTACAGCTTTGCATTTTCCTAGACAGACTAAGACTCCCTAAGGCTGATATTCACCGACATCCTTTCTCTTCTTAGTGGTGTTCCTAGGTCAAAAGGGCAAGTCAGTCTATTTTTGAGAGTCATCACAGAAGTTCTATAAAACCAGAAGTTCAGGTTTTACTAGAGGTCTGTTTTTAAAGAAGCCAGCTTGTAATAAGCATGAGGAATTCTTGACACAGAAGGGAGGCCTTCCCACAAGACAGGTTGAAGCATCCTTGAGATCTGAGAATGGGCAGGGGTTTGAGGGTCATTATGTCTTATGATTCCCGAGGAAGCTGGTAATGAAACCAACACCAACTAAAAGGCCTGGTGGCAAATGAACCGAGAAAGCAAGGCTATTGATGATATCATGCAAGTGAGTTGCTGACAGCTATTTTCTGGGTTACACACGCAAGCTATTTCGGTGACTTCACAGGAAAAATTTTCTGATAGAAACTACAGGGAAGATCCATGGTTTAAGGAACCGTGAGGTATGGCCAAATTACATGAATTGATCCTTACCTTGGGAAGCTCCCAAAAGGATGTAAAGAAAAATTTTAAAAGACCTGCCTTCAAGCAGTTTCTGGTAGGAGTGATGACAACCATTTTCACAGTTCCTGTCCTACTAGGAATGGGTGATAAACCCCTAAGAAAGGAGCAAAGAGAAAGCTATTGCATGCAGAGAGAAGCTACCTTCTGGCTCTACATTTGCATTTCACACGAAGCACATGGAGATAGTTAGAGGCACAGCAAAGGCGCCAGCGTCTGAGCTCATGCCTAGACACTGAAGTTTCCAGGGAACACCCTTGGCCAAAATTCGCTGTATGGGATGCCAACTGAACAGCGCACACCATCACAAGTGGCTGGAGTTCAGGCATGAACAAAAAGCCATAATCCAGTTGTTCTGGGATGGAAAATGTAATCCACATCAGTTTGCAATCAGCCTAAAATAAAGAATCGGGACCAGTTAGCCCCAAACAGAAAGAACAGAAAGTTCAAGGAATTGGGCCCTACCCCCAAATAAAAATCCCTCCATCCATCTTCGTGCTTTTTGCCCCTATTTCTATTTTTAATGACCTAATCATACATGAGTAGTTTATGGCAAGCCATTCACAAGTGAAGGGTGTTAAATGCAGCATCCAGGTGCAGAGGAGAAAAAAAAGGACCAAGAGAAAGGCCGGCGGCAGAGGTAGACTCTTTCACACCCTGGATTTCAACAGAACTGCAACAGGAACACAGAAAGAGCACAGAAATCATCATAAATAAAGCTTTTTGGCCTCCACTTCCCAATACATATCCTTCTCAGCCCCTCCTCACTCACACACTATCCAGTTACAAATATGCAATTCATGGCTTCGAAATATGACTATCAAAAACAATAACTCACTAGAGTTAAATGTAGCCTATAAATGTACGATTTTTAAACAGCAAGAGCATGGGCATATAAAAGTGATGGTCTTTGGAGCCTATATTCCTTGCCTTGGAGATTTATATTTTTAAATGATTTTCAGGTTTATATCCCCAGTCCATGCTTTCACGCACCTGAGTGATTTTTTTTTTTTTTTTTGAGACAGAGCCTCAAGCTGTCCCCCTGGGTAGAGTGCTATGGCTTCACTGCTCACAGTAACCTCCAACTCCTGGGCTCAAGCGAGTCTCCTGCCTTCGCCTCCCAAGTAGCTGGGACCACAGGCGCCCGCCACGATGCCCGGCTATTTTTTGGGTTGCAGCCATTATTGTTGTTTGGCGGGTCCAGGCTGGATTCGAACCCGCCACCTTAGGTGTATGTGGCTGGCACCTTAGCCGCTTGAGCCACAGGTGCCGAGCCGCACCTGAGTGATTTTTGTTCATCTCCTTCTTTTAAGTCAGTGGTTCTCAACCTTCCTAATGCCGCAACTCTTTAATACAGTTCCTCATGTTGTGGTGACCCCAACCATAAAATTATTTTTGTTGCTACTTCATAACTGTAATTTTGAGACTGGTAGGAATCGTAATGTCAATATCTGATATGCAGGATGGTCTTAGGCGACCCCTGTGAAAGGGTTGTTCAACTCCCAAAAGGGTCATGACCCACAGGTTGAGAACCACTGTTCTAGGTGCTGTGGGTTACAACGGTGGCAGACAACTTCCTCCCACACACACATATTTAGGAGAGAAGCCTGGGTCTCTTGGGGATCTGGACCTTGTCTCATTTATCTTCTTAGTACAGTGCCTGGACTAGTGTCATGCATACAACTGGAGCTCAAAAAATGTTTACTATTTGTTGAATATCTCTGAGTGTGAAGTTACAAAGTAGCTATTATTATAACCACAGCAGACAGAAAGAATAGTACAGAATTTGAGAAAATGCAATCTCATTGAATCTGTTCAATGGTAGCTCAGGTTTCTATTCCCCCAAATGGATTCTACTCTTTTTTTTTTTTTTTGAGACAGAGTCTCACCATGTCACCCTTGGTAGAGTGCCGTGGCATCACAGCTCACAGCAACCTCAAACTCTTGTGCTTAAGTGATTCTCTTGCCTCAGCCTCCCAAGTAGCTGGGACTACAGGCGCCTGCCACAGTGCCCAGCTATTTTTTTGTTGCAGTTGTCATTGTTGGTTAGCTGGCCCCATAACCACTGTGCTACAGGCACTGAGCCCAAATGGATTCTATTTAAATTCATATTTTCCATGACCTTTCATAAATATATATTTTTATTTTTATTATATGTGTTTTTGTGAGTGTTCTCAGATTCAACCTACGGAAAAAGTGGAGCTATAAACAAAGTTGCAAAGCTATTGCTCACAGAAAATTCCCCTCGAAATGAGAAGCCAGCACCCCTTTATCTTTGCCCTGTGCTAGGAGGTAGGATTGGGGTATAACCCTGAATCATGTGTGATGCCTCTGAGGAAGCAGATCAAGTTAGGTCTACCTCATTGTTGAACTTCAAATTTCTGGGGCCACTGAGTGTATCAGACCCTCTAACCTTCTCCCTTAGGAGGTCTTTCCTTAATGCCAGGTCTGCAGGCGCTACTGCATCAGTATGAGAAACCTAAGGCTTCAGCTGCTAACAGTGCTCCTCCAGATTAGTCATCATAACTGAGATGTCTTCAGTGAAGAAATAAATACTAGGGAGTGAAGTTGGGAGAGGAAGGGAATTCGTCCCACCTGTACCATTTGAATCCCACTTGGGATAAACATATTTTTTGAGCACTTCTCTGATATAATCTCATTGAATTTCATGCTGTTTGCTCTCGAAAGTAGACATTGTAGGCGTTTCTCATACCGCATCATCGGCATCACTATTCCAGGCCTATTCTGCTTCCTAGCGAGGTGAGCGTCTGTGAGTAAAGGGATCATAATAGCAAAAGGTGGTATGTGCAGCCTGGAGCAGGCCCAGGGTGGCTCTAGTCCTGGCTCAGCCCCTTGCTGGCTCTGTAGCCCTGGGAAAATCGGTCTCCTTCTCAAAGTCCCCTTTCCTCCTGCACAGTTGTGTTTCTCTAACCTGGCCAGGCAGGAGCTTCCCGGGGCTAGACCCTTGCAGGGCTGGGGGTGAGAAAGTCCTGACTTCTGCCTCCCCCAACCTCCAGAGACTGGGCCAACCTCCAGTTCAACAACCAGTAGCTGGAGCGGTTCCTGTAACAGATTCATGAAATACATGTTCTTGTGCTCGTGCTTTCACTGCACCAGTCGGGAAATGTGGGTGTGCCAGAGGCTCCGCATAAAGCTGAGTGAGGCGCATAGTCTCTAGGGCAGACAAGAGAGTGCGTTAGGCGCAACACAAGTGATACACAGAGGTGCAGGTGGTGCGGCGGAGAAAACTGGTGCCACAGGCAGGCGGTCACTCGTGGACAACTTTATAGAAGAACCAGATTGGGTGGTAGGATATTTCAGCAGGTTGAGTGTCTTTTTGTTTTTTTTTTTTTTTTAAACTGTGATTTATTTTTAGAATAGTTTTAGACTAGAGAAAAATCTCTAAAACGAAATTCCCATATATCCCACATTCAGTTTCTCCTACGACTGCATCTGACATGAATATGGTACATTTGTCATAATGAATACTGATAGATTGACTCAAAGTCCATACCTTACTCAGCTTTCCTTAGTTGTTTTTTTTTTTTTTTTTTTTTTGTGACAGAGCCTCATGCTGTCGCCCTCAGTAGAGTGCTGTAGCATCACAGCTCACAGCAACCTCAAGTTCTTGGGCTTAAGTGATTCTCTTGCCTCAGTCTCCCAAGTAGCTAGGACTACAGGTGCCTACCATAACACCCAGCTATTTTTTTGTTGTAGTTGCCATTGTTGTTTAGCTGGCCCAGGCTGGGTTGGACCCCACCAGCCTTGGTGTATGTGGCTGGCGCCATAACCACTGTGCTACAGGTGCCCAGCCATCTTTTCTGAGTTTTTACCGAATGTCCTTTTTCTGTTCCTGATCCAGGATGTTCTGACCCAGGACGTCACATTACATGTAACATCACCTCTCCTCAGGCTTCTCTTGGCTATGACAGTTCCTCAGACTTTCCCTGGTTTTCATGAACTTGACAGTTTTAGTACTTGGTGAGGTATATTGCAGAATGCCCCCCACTTAAGATCTGACATTTTTCTCATGATTAGGCTGAGGTTGTGGACTTGGGGGAGAAAGGCTGTAGAGGTAAAGTGCCATTTTCATCCTATCACATCCAGGGTAGTAAATACTACCAACATGACAAAATCACATTGATGCTGAGCTGGCTCCCCACCACTATGACACCCCCCCCCAAAAAAAAGCTATCACTCTATCTTCCTCCATTCCATATTGTACTCCCTGGAAAGAAGTCACTTAAGAGTGGAGAGTTAACATCCACCCTCAATGTTTTTCAACCCTTCTTATCTCACAGCACACTTGAACCTATAGTTAAATTTTCACAGCACACTTAAATTATGCTAATCAAAAAAAAAAGAGTTAAAAAGAGAGAATATACTTATTGTGCTTTGAACTTCTTTCAAAGATAATTTAATTAGTGATCTTTAAAGATTTTAGCTGCACACAAGTGTGCTATACTCTACCAGTTAAAAATCACTGTCCTACTTACTTGAGGGCAAGATATTTAAATAATTTGTAACTCTTCCATAAAGGAGATGTATCTATTTTTCCCCGTTTATGTATTTAGTCAATTACTTGTTATACCTGTTATCCGTGTGAGTCCATGAATATTTGTTTTATTTCTAGCTTCTAATTCTATCCTGCTTTAGTGAGTGTCTCAAGCTGGTTCCCTCTCAGGTCACTGGGAGCTTCTGTGTCCTGCATGTCCCTGTGTCCTTCTGCCAGGCCTCACCAGTGTGGGCCTACCTATGTGTTTCTTTCTTTCCTATGTGAGCATCTCCTCACTTTCTGGTGCTGCTAGCTAAGTTTTTATAACATGGTTTCTAAACATCAAAGCCTCACCCTGTTGACAACCTCTTCAGTACACTGACAACTTTAATGTCAGACAAGAAGACCCAAACGGTCATATGCAAATCCAGCACGCTCACTGCACACAGTAGAAACCTGACAGCAAGCTTGAAGCAGTGTGCCTGAGGTCACACAGCCTTCTGATAACAGAGTCACAGAGCCCATAGGAGAACCTCTGTTTTTTGTTGCTTACGCTTATTTCTCTTTTTTCACTATTTCGATTATCTATCGTTGCCCACATGTGAAAGTCCAGGCTACAAAAGAGAAACTGTGCTCACCACTAGATCTCTGCAGGTGACCAAGGTACCATCAGTAAGGTGGCAGGTACAGCAGGTTGAAAATATGTTCCTACAACCTTCAGACATCTAAGGGAAATGGCTTTATCTTCTAGTAACATTCTAATTTTCCTTAAACTCTCTCACCCACCGGCTCGGCACCTGTGGCTCAAGTGGCTAAGGCACCAGCCACATACACCTAAGGTGGCGGGTTTGAATCCAGCCCAGGCCTGCTGAAACAACAATGATGGCTGCAACTGAAAAATAGCCAGGCTTGTGGCAGGTGCCTGTGGTCCCAGCTACTTGGGAGACTGAGGCAGGAGACTTGCTTAAGCTCAGGAGTTGAAGGTTGCTGTGAGCTGTGATGCCATGGCAATCTAGCCAGGAGGATAGCTTGAGGCTCTGTCTCAAAAAAAAAAAACCTCTCTCACCCAGCTAGGATGGCAGCAACCCTAACTTGAATTTAGTAGTTAGCAGTATCTCAATTGCTTCTCTTTTGGGAATACTCAAATTCCCTAGTGCCCAGGCCTCAGCACCAAACCTAAAGTCTGGGAACAGCTCAGATGGTGAGGGGCGTGGGGAACACATGTGGAGAGGAACAGAACAGTGCTAAGACAACTTAACAAGTCAAGAATAGTTTCTTTAGCAAGTAGTAATGAGACAACTGATATCTACATGCAGAAGAATAAAATGGACTCTGTCTCACACTGGATTCAAAATTAACTTAAAATGAATGACAGTCTTACATGTAAGACTTTCAACTCCTTGAAGAAGAGTAAATCTTTGAGAGTTTGGATGAGGTATCAGTTTCTTAGATATGACATAAGTAATGAAAGAAAAAATAGATACACTGAAAATAATGAAAATGAAAACTTTTTGTGTTTTAAAGGACAGCAATAAGAAAGTGAAAAGACAACCCAAAGAAAGGGGGAAAGTTTGCGAATTAAATAAACAAAAATATACTGGTCACTAGAATACATAAGGAACTTTTGCAACTCAATAATAAAAAGACAAGCCAGGCACTGTGTCCCAGTTACTCAGGAAGCTGAGGCAGGAGAATCACTTGAGCCCAAGAGCTTGAGGTTGCTGTGAGCTATGACGTTACAGCACTCTACCCAAGGCAACAAAGCGAGAGTCTCCAAAAATAATAATAAGACAATTCAATTTGAAAACAGACAAAGGATCTGAAAATACAGCTCTCCAAAGAAGATATACAAATGACCCAAAAGCACATGAAAAGATACTCACTATCATTAGCATCAGGGAAACGCAAACCAAAAGCACAAGGAACTGCCACTTCACACCCATTAGAATAGCCATCATAAAAAAAGACCAATAATAACATGTGTTGCCGGCTGGGCACCTGTGGCACAAGTGGCTAAAACGCCAGCCACATACACCCAAGGTGACGGGTTCAAATCCAACCCGGCCCGCCAAACGACAGCTGCAACAACAACAAAAAAAAATAGCTGGGCATTGTGGTGGGCACCTATGGTCCCAGCTACTCGGGAGGCTGAGGCACGAGACTTGCTTGAGCCCAGGAGTTGGAGGTTGCTGTGAGTTGTGATGCCACAGCACTCTACCCAGGGGGACAGCTTGAGGCTCTGTCTCAAAAAAATAAATAAATAAAACATGTGTTGCCCAGGATGCGAGAAATTAGAACCCTCATACATTAGTGGTGGAAATGTGAAATGGTGCTGTCACTTGGGAAAACAATTTAGCAGTTCCTCAAACTATATGACCTGGTGATTCTACTCCTGGATACAAACCCCAAAGAAATGAAAACATCTGTTCATGAAAAACCTCATCACTCTGTATATTCTGAAATTGTACTCAGAGACTGTAGAATATTGAAGACTCTTTTTGAGAACGGTTATCTCAAGCTTTTTTGTTCCCCACTTAGCATGATTGGCCCCATGTGAACCCGAGTAGCAACAGAGTTTCATAGACCTACATAGTATGAGAAATAAAAAGACCAGTAAAGGGAAGATGGGTGGAGAACCTGCAGTCTCAGGGCCACATGTGACCTTTCTGGAGCCTTGAGTGCAGCCTTTGACAGAATCCAAATTGTACAGAACAATCCTTTTAATAAAGGGGATTTGTCCTGTGAAATTTGGAGTTGGTGGAGGGGCTGAACTTGGGCATCTGGAGGGCCACCTGTAGCCTTGAGGGTGGAGGTTCCCCACCCCTATATCAGAGAATGCTAACCCTTAAGAATTCCTGAAAATAATTGTGAGGGAAAAAAGTGTATTCTAACTCAATAGGTTAGTTTTGGCCAAATGTTCCCACTACCATTTTATATATTTATATATATCCCTCTTTTTTAATAACTTTTGGGGTAGGGGGCTCTGTACACCTGAAAAGACAAAGTGAAATAAGCTAAGAAAGTTAACTAAGCTCAACAAGAGAAAGAAAAACTTATTTCTTGGAACTCACCATCTTGGAAGAACTCATCTCCCAAAAAGCAGCAAACTTATGCTTCATAGGAAATACGAATTTGTAAATGCTCACCCTTTCTCTCTACCACCTCGCCAATACTATAATATAATATCTAATCTTTGTCTTTCTCCCTGCTGTGCAATTAGAATTAGTGTGATTGTTCTGGTATAAAGGAGTTTTAAATCTGCCCACTAAAAATCTTTCCTCTACCGGAAGCTTAGCTTGCTTCAGGGAACAGATGAAGTGGGCTGGGAAAACTAGCACAAAGCAGTGAATTACCTCCACAGGACCTCAAGTATGGCTGGAAGGCCACATCTACAAGGATTGTGACATCTGTAAGAAGTTCTAGCACCACTCCTTCTTTAGGATCATTTAACTATTGTGGGCACCCTTGGGGAACAACCAAAACTGGTAGCTCCAGCCCAGCCTCTCTCTTGTGCCAGACGGCCCACCTTGGATGTCACGCAGACCCCTCAAACTCAGCACAGTCAGAACAAACAGAAGTTGTCATCCCACTTACTGCTCCAAGCCAAAGACCTCTTCTGGTCCTTCTCACTACCTCCAACACTTATCCATCACTCAGTGTGAAAGCAAAGATCACCCTTGACCATTTGCTCTCATGCCCTCCAGTGAGCAGGGCCTCCAGGTAAAAGGCTAAGATGTTAGGAAGAGTGGACAGACCCACCTGACTGACAGAGCTCAACCAGACTTGGTGATGAGAACAATTTATGATTCTTACAGAAGAGCCGAGTGTCTGTCTTGCTTTCCAGCCCTGCATCTGTCTTTTTAACTGTTACTTATTCATCTCCCTCTCCCTTTCCCTCCTCTACCTTTTCCCTGACCCTGTGCAGTGATATCATTCCCACAAAGACAAAGTCCTGGGCCTCTAAAGTTGGCTTTACATTTTTCTGACAGGTAACCAGACACAGGACAGGTGGGCAAGCTTGACCTGGGCCAAATTCCTTGGCCACATCTATTCGCTGAACTCTGTAAAAGATGAGGTTTCCAGCTTCAGCACAATTGAGGCTTACCCTGCCTTGAAGCACCAGGAAGGCAGGTGATTCAACAAGGTCACCACCTCAGCCCATCTGAGTAAGCCTGGGCCCTGGTCCTGACTCACCCTCATTTCTGATTCCAGTCCCCTGACTCAGCTGCTCAAGAATTCCTGAATTTCTGGCCCTCGTCTGGTTTGCTGACTTACCTTGGCAGACCCTTTGATTTCTCTAGAAGGCAAATGCTAGACTATAAGGAGAGCTGAGTGAGACTGGGATCCAAGAAGCAGCAGCAGGTGGCTGCTTCTTCCATTAGAGAATATGGGGGTATTCCACATATGTTTACCTAAAAAGATCCTCCAAATACATCGTATGAGAGGAGAAATACATGTCAAAAATATGATCAAAATACATACTTATACTCTTATGTATTATTCAATTTAATTTAAAACAAGCATTTTTCTATTTTTTTTTTAACTAAAGCAACTATAAAACAGAAAAGTTCCACAGAATTACAACTTGAATGGCGAAAACTCTCAGTGGCAAATAATAATGATATCTGATACATCTTCAACCACTAACTTTTAACCTCTAAACATAACTGGATTTGTAAGCCACCAAAAAGGATGTATTCCAATTTTTTACATGATATAATTAAGGCTAGGTATGATTAAAGATGACTTGTTCAACTTTTAACAGTATTTTGATTACCAAAGGGTGAGGGGAAAATGTTTATTTCTATCCCTGACATTGATCTTAACTGTTTTTAAAATCCCTCTCTAGCAAAATACACAATCGTTTTAAGATCCTAGGGAATGTATACCAAACTAAACTTCATCCTGAGCCATAAAAAAGCACCCTCGGCAAATGTAAAGGAACTGAAATCCTATAGAGTGGCTCTCTGACAAAAATGGAATCCACCCAGAAATCAACAAAAGAAAGACACCAGAAAAATACCCAAACACTTAGAAATTTTAAAATACACTTCTAAATAATCTATGGTCCAAAGAGGAAGCCTCAAGGAAAATGTCTTAAAGATACATTGACCTGAATGCAAATTATAATGAAATGTATAACCCTTAAGTGTTTATATTAGAAAAGAAGACAAGTCTGTGTTTAAGAATCTAAGCTCCCACCTCAAGAACCTGGAAAAGGAAAAGCAATATAAACCCAAAGCAGATAGAAAGAAGCAGAAATCAATGAAACTGAAAACAAAAATGATAGGAAAACATTGATGAAACAAAAAGCTTAATAAGATTAAGACAATTAAGATTAATAAGATTGACAAACCTCCAGCAAGACTGACAAAGAAAGAAAAGATACGCTACAGATTATCACTATGAAGAAGGAAAAAGGATGTACACATACTACTATAGACCCTCCAGACATCGAAAGGATAACAAGACAATACTACAAACAAACCCTCACACGTAAATCTGACAACACAGACAAAATGACCAATTTCTCAAAAATCACAAACTATCACAATTTCTGCAAGATGATATAGATACCTATTAAGGAAATTCATATTTTCAACTCCTAAAAAAGAAATTTCCAGGTCTAAATGGCTTCACTAGAAAATCCTACCAAGCACTTAAACAAGAACAAACACTAATTCCACACAATCTTTTACAGAAAGTAGAATAGGAAGAAATAATTCTCAATTCATTTAATGATGTAATTATTATCCTGATACTAAAACCAGATAGACAATAACCCCTCCAAGAAAGAATTAAAAAAAGAAAGACTACAGACACATATCTCTTCTGAATATAGAAACAAAATTAGGCAGTAGGCCAGGTATGGTGGCTTATGTCTATAATCCCAGCACTCTGAGAGGTTGAGGTAGGAGGATCCCCTGAGCTCAAAAGTTTGAGACCTGCCTAAGCAAAAGTGAGATTCCATCTTTACTAAAAAATAGCTAGGTATCATGTTGTGTGCTATAGTCCCAGCTACTTGGGAGGCTGAGGCAAGAGGATCACCTGAACCCAGGAGATGGAGGTTGCTGTGAGCTAGGTAGGCCACAGTACTCTAACCTGGGTAAGAGAGTGAGACTCTGTCTTATGTGTGTATGTGGGTCTGTTTGTGTATGTAAAAGGGGGGGGGGGAGTTAGAACTTAGCAATATATAAATTAATTATATAATATGTCCAACTGAAGTTCATTACAGGGATGTTAGGCTGGCTCAATAATTAAAAATCAGGAGACTGACTAGATCATCAATCAATTAAGAGAAGATAATCACATGATTATGTTAATATATGCAGAGAAAGCCCTTGACAAAACTCAAAATCCATTTATGATTTAAAAAAAAAAAACAAACTAAGAGCAGAGAAGACATCCTCAACTTGATTAAGAGCATCCACAAAAGATCTACAACTAACATTATACTTAATGGGAAGAGACTGACTGCTTTCCTCCTCAGATTAAGAATAAGGCAAAGATGTCTGTTCTCGCCACTCTAATTCAACACAGTATTAGAAGGTCCAGCTTGCATCATAAGGCAGGAAAAAGAAGTAAAAGGCATACAGATCAGGAAGGAAGAAATGAAACCATCCCCATTTGCACGTAACATGATTGTCTATGTATAAAATCTCAAGGACCTATCAAAAACAAAATATAAAAACTAATATGTGAGTTCAGTAAGGTAAATGAATAAAGGTTCTGATAAAAAAAAATAGAAATACCATCTATTAGTATCTCTGCATACTAGTAATGAACACAAGGATTCTAAAATTTAGAAATGTAATACCATTTACAATCACTCAAAAAAATTAAGTGCTTAGATATAGATCTAAAAAAACACATCTAGGACTTATGTGCTTAAAAATACAAAATCAAATGGTGAGAGAAGTGAAATAAAGCACAGTATATCTGAATAAGTGGACAGACATACCATGTTCATGGCTATGAAGACAACAGAGTAAAAAGGTCAATTCTTGAAAATTTATACAAAATGATAAAGTAACTAGAATAGCTACAATAATTCGGAAGAAGAATAAAGTGAGAGGAACCAGTATACCAAATTTCAAAACACTACAAAGCCACAATAATTAAGACTATGTGATATTGGCAAAGGGACAGACACACAGGTCAATGAAATAAAATAGAGAACAACAACAACAAAAAAGCCCAAATCATTTCTGACAAAGATTCAAAAGCAATCCAACACAAGAAGAATAGCCTTTTCAATAAATGGTGCTGGAGCAATTAGATGTCCATAGGCAAAACAAATGATCCTTGACCTAAACTTCTACTTTCTACAAAATTTAACTCAAAATGGATCACAAGTTTAAGTGTAAAATATAAAATTACAAAAACCTTAAGAAAAAAACGTAGGAGAAAAATCTCAGGGATCTGAGATTCTTAGGCTTGACACCAAAATCACAATCCATAGAAGGAAAAATTGTAAGTTGGACTTTGTCGAAATTAAGTAGACTTTTGCTCTTCAAAAGGCTCTGTTAGAAGGATAAAAAGACAAACTACAGACTAGGAGTATGTATTTACAAACCACATATTCAAGAAAGTTATCCTATCTAGAACATATAACAAATTTTCAAAACTTGATGGTAAAAAAATCCAATTAAAAATGGGCAAAAGACATGAATAAATATTTCACTGAAGAAGATATACATGACAAATTAGCACATGTTCAAAAGATGTTTAACATTATTAGCCATCAGGATACTGCATATTAAAACCACAATAGCATATCACTACACACCTATCCAAATGGCTAAAATGAAAAATACTGACAAGGCCAAATGTTGACAAAGATTTGGAGAAACTGGATCACTCATAAATTGCTGGTGGGAGGCTGGGCGCCTATAGCTCAGCCGGCTGAGGTGCCAGCCATGTACACCTAAGGTGGCAGGTTCGAATCCCCAGCCCAGACCCATCAAACAACAATGACGGCTGCAACCAAGAAATGGCCTGGCGTTGTGGCGGGCGCCTGTGGTCCCAGCTACTTGGGAGGCGGAGGCAAGAGACTCGCTTGAGCCTAGGAGTTGGAGGTTGCTGTGAGCAGTGAAGCCATAGCACTCTACCCAGGGGGACA